>JANBPK010000890.1:0-57156 GCA_027579435.1 Candolleomyces eurysporus | reverse complement strand
CTGATATTTTTATAGTACATCTTAACTGGACTTGGAGGTACATATATGCAGTACTACTCCACAATATATCAAGCCAGGTTCATCCAAGCAAACTAACAGTGTCAACACCTATATTAGTGTGAAGGGTTATTGAAACATTGAACAGTGGGGACTTGGGAAAAACAAACACAAACACCAAAATTACAGTATGCATGTCATTTCACCCACTATAATACAAATTAACCAAATTATAGCATATACAAAGGTTAAATAGATTGAATGCTAATCATCTGAGCATTCAGAACACCATGTAACACTGTTAAGTATTTTTGGAAAAGGGTCAGGGTCGGCCCGGGGTCGGCCCTGGCCCGGCCCTCTTGGCCCGGGGTCAGGGAGGGCCAGGAGGGTCGAGGGCCAGGGCCAGCAAAAAAGTGCCGACCCTGGCCCGGCCCAACCCCTGGACAGTCTATACTCGACTGAAGTGAGTATCGGGACATTTCAATCTGTCCATAACACCCCCCACACACACCAACCTATTCATTTCACCTGGGCTACCACTCGGAGTCTGAACAGGAGATCACAGTTGTTTTCAAGGGCACGGAGTCAGCAGTACCACGCAACCGTAAGTACATGGGTTCCTCTCTCCATTTTCTGTTAGAGCATTAACTGTCAACACTTCAGCCAACCAGACACTGTCCTGACGCTTTCTCAAACACTCTTAACCCAACGTACCTGGTGCGACACGTACGCAGAATAGTCACGATAAAAACACCTAGTCAATTGACGATAATGGATATCGAGCGATGCATACTCCCTAGGGAAAAGGGTTCAAATACTTAGCTTTTATAAAAATTTATTACACATAAACAAGCGTTTGCTCGCACCATACAAACCCAAGGGACTGGCTGAAATTTATACTGAAAGAAAAATACCGAAAGAAATAGATCAGCACAATTCGCCTACTGATCATGCCGAATTGCACCCATGAAAGCATCAACCAACCGACGACCCATCGATTCTGGAAGTTCACATACACAGGCACACAAAGTCAGGTGAATGCAGAATCGGACCTTGCGAGGATTAAGTCACACCTCGTGTCAGCGAGTGAACAGAAAAACTTACAACACACCCTCAGAAACTCCACCAGGAACTGGTAGACGATATGACAAATTCTGCCTCTCGAAAAAAATTGACCCTAGAATCCATGGAAATCATATCCATGAAAGGAAACTGCAACATCGGTCAAAAAAGGGCAGACCAAAGAATTTGGTCGAGTACTGAGCATCGAATGGAGATGGGTACGTCTGAGTCGCCAAGAAGTACCGTCCGCAACCCTTGTCCTAAATCCCCAACAGATTATACTCGTGAAAGGACACTAACCGGATTCTTACAGCCATAGATAACTGTATACCCCATACGAAGCATAAGCAGATCACTAACGTACTGAACGTAGGTTTTCATGTCACGAATGGTGAGCCTGAGCACTCCTATTGAAAGAGAATCTACTCTCATTAACGACCCACTTCGTAGAGGAGCCACCATATGATGCACCTTGCATAAAATTGGTCTCGATCGAGACTGCTTCCTCAATTATCCCGCGCCCCAAATGCTCGTCCGGCCACACAGACAAAAGTGACAACAGCACACAGGCGAATTCGGTGTGAAGACCCTCGTCTCTCGAAATGAGATTGTTAGAATAGCATAAGCCCGGCATCTTCCCTTGAGACTTCATCCAAAATATAACTGCTAACTAGACGAAAAGAAGATTCCTTTGACTGTGGCGAAGGCCAACAAACGTACACCAAAATCGCCTGTGTCAGTTATCCATCGGGTCGCCCAGGTATTTTTAGCGGAAACTGACGACCCCGCCTTAGCAGTGTCCAACAGACCCGCTGTAGCTCTTTGATCTGTCACGAGGGATACTAATGCCACAGCATGAGCCTCTGCATGCACATTCTCACTACCAATCAGATAAATGAGGTCACGACCTGAAGGCAAGCGGGAACAGGTATGCGTACATAGCACACTGAAAGGAGTAGAGAAATTTGGCCTCTAGTACACCGACTTCAGTAGAAAACCTCTGAACCAGATTGTCGGCCACGATCCCATCTGCCATAGCAAAGAAAGTGAGGATCACCGATAACGCGTGACGCTCTCCCTCGGTTAACAGAGTTTTCCAATGCTGAACATCGATATGAAAGTCGATCTCGTCTGCCGTCCAGAAGGATGCCAATGCTTGCTTGTATATCGCCCATATCTGAACAAGTGAAAGAAAATCATGGCATCAACGACAAGAATCAATACAAACGAGAAGACGAATAGTAGACTGATCAACGAATTCAAGCAAAGCAACGAACGAGACAAACTTACACAGTGATACTTTATAGGAAACACAATTGAATCCGCACTCCAAGATAAGATGGGTTCCGTCATAACTGCAACCAAGAACGACCACCCCATCTATCGCCTTTATCTTGCAAATCACTAGCTCCATCAATATCTGATGTGACAGGCACAGGTATACAAATGTCACATCATTACATCAACAAGCGTGACAACAATACAAGATATTTGGGCCGCCACGTCGGCCTGGCTCGCTTTGTGAGCCTTGATCCTAGTTCTTCCACGCAGTTCTGAATCCGAATGGTTTAGATAGTGGTGATTTTCCGCCAACGCTTCCTTCCCTGGAGCGCGTGCTGCCTCGTCGATTTGTCATGCAGTGTTCGCTACTGCATACTGTTCCCTTTGGTTCGCTAACCACCGCTGGCAATTCAGCCGTGCCACGCCATTCTTGTCACGACAAGCCTCCAGTGGCACTTCATGTCTCCCAATGGCGCACCACTGAAGCCCTGACAATGCAACGACCTGGAATGTATGAGATGTATGTGCTATTTAGAGCATACACTTACCTCTTTCAGCTGCTCTTTGCTTTCTCGCTGCTGTTTTTGCCATACTGGGATCTCTACACCACTTGCATGATTCGAATAGGCTTGCATTTATGTTCTCTCAAGCTGGAACACAGGCTGTCTTCTGGAAATGGACGACTTTCTTGATTTTACTGCAGACGGAACACTTCTCGCGAGCCCGACAGTGTGTACAACACGATCTCTGAGTCGATTCGCTATTGAGAGTGCCTCTTAGCGTTATAGAGTGGCAAAGAGAACATTTTCCACTAGGAGGGAGCCTTATATGGATATATGGAGTTGTTGAGCCGGTTCAGCGGTCGGGATCGAGTTCCTTTGGCATAGTGTCAATATGCAATCTGCATCAGGAAAATTCACACTGGCAGCATACGTCCGAGAGCAGGCCCGCTGCTCACCGACTGTCTAGGACCACCGCCTCTCGGAATCTGGGGCATGGTGCAACGGGGAGAAGTGCAAGGGCAGGCAGGACGCGACCGACGCGTCGGTTGCATTGCTGACACAAGGCGTGAGGAACCATCTATCCCTGAGAAGTATGTATGAGTTATCCTCTACATGAAAACACAACGGATTCGCTGACATAATATATTTATGTAATCATGACTAATCTTTCCGCAGCCCAATTTGTCCCGCGCGGGCCTGTGGCCGTGGCCGGCTGCTTCGGTAATACCCGAAAACATTCTCACGCACCTTCGACTTCTACCACATGAGCCTAAATTTGTGGTAGATATCTATAATTATCCTTTTTGACACTTATTATACTCAATTATACTCAACATTTTCTATTTGAACTGCAGTTTCATCTTTAGCATTGGTTGCTTATCAATTTTTCATCTACTCTTTGATCATGGATCATCCTATGTATGTGCTATGTTATTTTTTTNGCAATATAATGCACCATTTGATAATCCTTGACTTTAGGGAGACTCCTCCTACTACTCCTCAAAGAGATCGTAATGCTGAGCGTGCTAGGCAGCGTTCAAACCGAATTCTGTTGAGTCCTGAACTAAGAAGGACCCCAGAGCAGTCTCCTACTTCTGATGCTGCCTCTCCACCTCCACCTCCACCTCCACCTTTACCCTTTCCATTGCCCTCCCATTCTGGCAACACTGCTCCAGGTCCTGCTGCTGCTGCTGATCATGATCCTTTTATGGTTGATCCTCAGCCTGCTCCTGCTATGGCTGATGTTGTGGTTGCTGGACGGCAGTTACGTCTTACTCAGGGAATTGCTGCTCAACTCTCTGGATTTCCATCATTGCCAGCCAATAATCATGGCCATTTTCCTGCTCCTAATCCAGCAAACTTTCCTAACCTTCCAGATGCTCTGAGAAATCAAGTGATGGCATTGCCTCCTGCTCCTGTCTTAGGAAGACAAAGAAGGCAAAACAGTAGTTCTGCACCTGCTGTGCCTGTACCTCCCAGACCACGTGGTCGTCCACGTGCTGCTCATGCTCAGGCTAATGCCAATGCACTTACATCTGGCTTAAATGCCACTACTGGACCTCATCAGGCAGGGCCTGTCCTAAATAATGCACCTGTTGCATCTGGCTCAAATGCCAATACTGGGCCTCATCAGGCAGGGCCTGTCCTAAATAATGCACCTGTTGCATCTGGCTCAAATGCCAATACTGGGCCTCATCAGGCAGGGCCTGTCCCAAATGCACCTGTTTCAAGTGCTGGACTGCCCATTTCTAATATTGCACCTGGGCAGGCTAGGCCTGCTCCTGATAATGCTGCTGCTGCCAATGCTCAATTACCTGCAAATCCAAACCCTCCTTTAGAAGGTGATGATAACAATCCTGAAGATGGCTTTGAAATGCCTACAGGGGATGCATACAAAGAGATAGATGAGAATTCTGAGCTATGCCAACGTCTATCTTTGGGGCGTATGGATCTACAGTGTTCATATTGTCATGCTCTTCACTGGAATGCTGAGAAACTCTCCAGATCTACAAGGGCACGTCCTGTCTTTGGAAATTGTTGTGTATCTGGAAAAATCAAGATACCATATCTTCAGAATCCTCCACCTGAGCTCAAAGCTCTCTTTGATGGCACAAGCATCCATTCTTCACATTTCTTAAAGCATAATGTTTCCTATAACAATGCTTTTGCCATGACCTCTCTCAATGCCCAGCCTGTACATCATGGAGGTGGAGGTCCTCCTGTTTTCACCATTCAAGGAGAATTGTGACATCGCCAAGGTCCTCTGCTGCCTGAAGAAGGACATGCCCCATCTTTTGCTCAGGTTTATTTTGTGACTGATCAACAAGCTCTAACCTACCAAATGGATAATGCTCCTCAAGGCCGACAAAATGGACCTGCAGTTAGACTGGAGGTTATGCAAATCATCCAAGATGTTCTATACCGGCAGAATTATTATGCACAGAAATACAAGTCTGCATATGAGCAAGTTCGGCAGAATCATGATATTCCTGATCTATCCTTCAGACTTAGGTTTAAACCTGGGTTAGACCAAAGGCGCTACAATCTTCCAACTGCTGATGAAGTTGCTATCATTCTTCCTGGAGATGGCTCTAATGTTGACAACTCACGGGATATTGTTCTCCATGAAAAAGGTGGCATGCTGGAACGTATGTCAGACCTTCACCCTGCCTATTTGCCTTTGCACTATGTTCTTCTATTTCCCAGAGGAGAGCATGGATGGACAACCGGGATACCTCATACTAATCCAGAAACAGGTGACACTGTCCAGGCTCAGGGTAGAAGCAGGTATAAAACTGTCACTCAGCTGGAGTACTATGCATTCCGTTTACATGTGCGGCCCTCAAATATTGAGTCTGATCACATATTCCGTGCCAAGGGTCTTTTTCAAAGACTGATTGTAGATGTATGGGCACAAGTGGATCAGCAGCGTTTGCTATATCTGAGAAACAATCAGAAAAAGCTTTGGGCTGACATTTACTCTGGGGTGGTTGATGCTATGGCAAATGGAGATGCAAGTATGGACAATCTTGGCCAGCGGTTTATACTCCCATCTTCTTACATTGGTGGATCTCGAGCAATGTTTCAGCTGTATCAAGACTCACTGGCCATTGCACGGCGGTTTTCAAGGCCTGATCTGTTTCTGACTATTACCTGCAATCCAACATGGCCAGAGATTCAAGATGAACTTCTGACTTATCAAGATGCTAATGGTGGAATACACAAACAGCAAGCCTCAGAACGACCTGACCTGATTGCCAGAGTGTTCCGAGAGAAGTTGCGCATTGTTATCAAGAAGATTCAGGATGGCATTTTTGGACGATGCCGTGGTTTTGTCTATACCATTGAATTTCAGAAGTGGGGGTTGCCTCATGCACATATTCTTATTTTTCTGGCAGAAGAAGATAGAATTCGTGATACAAGGGCATTAGACCGGTTAATTTCAGCCCAGATTCCTGACAAGGAAAAGTACCCACAATTGTGGCATTTAGTCACTACACTTATGGTTCATCGTCCCTGTGGAGCTGCAGATCCAAATGCACCATGCATGAAAGATGGGAAATGCAGTAAAAACTTTCCCTATGCCTTTGCAGAGGAATCAAGTCTCAATGGAAATGGCTATGCAAAACATGCAAGGCCCAACAATGGGGTAACTGTCACCCTGCCAGATGGCAAGGTTATTGATAACCGTTGGATTGTTCCCTATTGTCCTTTGCTTTTACTACTGCTGTGGTGCCATGCAAACATGGAGTGCTGTGTTTCAATCAAAGCATTCAAATATATCCACAAATACATCTACAAAGGGCATGACCGCACTACCATGGAATTTGGACAGGCTGTAGATGAAATTCAGAAATATCTTGATGCCCGCTATGTTTCAGCAGCAGAAGCATGTTGGAGGCTTTTTGCATATGAAATGCATAGTGAGAAACCAAATGTGGTCCACCTTCAAGTACATGAAGAGAATGGACAGACAGTGGTTTTTGAAGATGATGCAAATCCTCAGGATGTCTTAGAGCAAGGTTCAGCGGATACTACTTTGACTGGATGGTTCAAGACAAATGCAAAAGAAGCAGAAGCCACACCTGACACTTTCTTTGCTCGAAACCTACTCTATCAGGAATTTCCACAACAGTTTTGGTGGGATAAGAGCATTCGGCAGTGGAAAATCCGTAAAAGACAGGTTGCTCGATGCCGCCAAAGACAGGAGAATGATGAGGGTAATGATGCTGAAGACAACAGTGCTTCTGCAGTTGGACGGATGTACTTTGCACATCCTGCATCAGGTATGTTATTTTTGTAGCCTTAAACTCAATTAACACCATAAATCTGACTATATGCTTCAATTAAGGAGAGCGTTTCTTTCTCCGCACTTTACTTACTGTGGTTCCAGGAGCAATTTCCTTTCAGAATCTGCGGACTGTGAATGGTGTCTTACATGCTACTTTCAAAGCTGCCTGTGCAGCTTTGGGTTTACTGCAAGATGACAATGAATGGTCTCAATGTTTGCAAGAGGCATCTGCTATGCAAACTGGACATCAGCTGCGAGCACTATTTGTTATGATTCTTTGAGATTGTCAGCCTACTTATCCTGAAAGACTTTGGGATAAGTTCAAGGTTCACATCTGTGATGATCTGGCATATAGAATCCGCCAAGTTCGAGAATGGAATATTGCAAACCCAACTGATGATGAAGTCTGGGATTATGGCCTCTATTTGATTGAGGGTGAACTATTGCGCACCACTGGAAATCCTATAAGCTATTACAAGTCTATGCCAAGTCCACAGCACCAATGGATTCAGATTAGGGGTAACTGGCTCATTGCAGAGCAAAGAGACTATGATCAGAATGAGCAATCCCAATTGGCTGAAGCTATTCCTCAGCTCAATGAAGAACAGAGGAATGCTTTCAATAAAATTACAACAGCAGTTTTAGAGCAAAAGTCATGCCTCTATTTCCTGAATGGTCCTGCAGGGACTGGGAAGACATTTGTATACAAAACTCTCTGCTACCATCTCCGAGGGCAAGGAAAGATTGTTCTATGTGTGGCATCATCTGGAATTGCTGCTTTGCTACTGCCAGGTGGATGTACATCTCATTCAATGTTCAAAATTCCCATTGAAATCTATGATGGAAAAGCATGCGCTATCAAAAGGAATACTTTTCTGGGGGATCTACTAAAGGAAGTTGATCTGATTATTTGGGATGAAGTTCCAATGCAAAGTAAGCTCTGTCAAGAGGCAGTTAAGCCTTCAGGACATCCGTGAAAATGACAAGCCTTTTGGTGGTATTACTGTTGTCTTTGGTGGTGACTTTCAGCAAATTCTACCAGTTGTTGTCAAAGGAGGCAGAGAAGAAACTGTTGGACTCTGCATCAGTCGATCCAAGTTCTGGCACCATGTTGAAACTCTCAAGCTTACAAGAAACATGCGATTAGACAATGCTTCACAGGAGGAACGTGACTTTGCTCAATGGCTTTTGGATGTTGGACATGGAAGACGACCTCTTACTGGAGATGATCAACAAATCTGCCTTCCTGAGACTATGAAATGTGCCTTAGGCAACACAATTGATGACATGATCACCACAATCTACCCTGGCCTATCAAACCTAAACCCTCAGATTGCAAATAGCCATAGGTTGGATGATCGGCAGAACTATGACCAATTCTTTATGGACCGTACCATTCTCAATCCCCGAAATGACAATGTGCAAGAGGTCAATAGTATTGCCCTGGAGCGTTTCCCAGGGGAAAAGTTGGTCTTTCATTCTATTGATTCTGTTGAGAAAGAACAGGGTGTAGACGATGATGAGTTCCAGGCTCCTATTGAGTATCTCAACTCTATCAATGCATCTGGACTTCCTGTCTCCAAGATGGAACTCAAAATTGGATCTCCAATTATGATACTTCGAAACCTCAGTGCAAAAGATGGGGTTTGCAAAGGGACAAGGGCTATTCTCACTAGGGCATCTAACCGTGTCCTTGAAATCCGTGTTATGAGTGGTCAACATCATGGAAAAAAAGCTTTCATTCCACGCATTATTTGCCAGCCCCCAACTGGAGAGTTGCCATTTGTGCTCAAACGAAAACAGTTTCCTGTTCGTCTTTGCTTTGCAATGACCATCAAAAAGTCACAAGGGCAGTCAGTAAAGCATGTTGGAATTGATCTACAAGAACCAGTCTTTGCTCATGGCCAGCTATATGTTGCTCTTTCACGTTGTACATCAAGTTCTAGGATTAAGGTTATTTTTCCACCAGGGGCTGATGACTGTAGTACAGCTAATATAGTTTATCCAAAAGTACTGTAGTAATAGAATTTATTTTATTTTGATCTTAGTTGCCATGAATCCATCTGTTGAGAGGCAACAGGTTGCAAGAGCTTTAACAGTATTATATTTATTTGATTATTTTGCGAAGCGCACACCGTGCACCAAAGGCGCACCAAGCTATGCTTGTATGAGTAAATATGTGATGTATTTCCAGAATAATTTTCTAATTAACACGGTGGAATTACGTGGCCACATAATGTGCCACCAGAAACATGCTGGAAGTATGTAGTACAAATGAGGGGCTATATTTCTTGCATAATTTCCATCATAAGTTGCGCTGAGAGGATGCTGGAGTTATGCTGGCTTGCGTGTTGTCAGTGGGTGGACCGGCGGAAAAATCCAAGCCTGACAAGGCCAGATCTGTCGGTCCAAAGGGCCAGTGTTTTTCCCACAGGAATGATTGTGGAAGTATGCTGCCACGTGTTTCTGGGATCTCTGCCACTTACTGATTCATGAAATATGCAACCAGAAACTTGTTGGAAGTATGGTGTGATGTCACAGGGTCACGCCGTGATGTCACACCATACTTCCAACATGTTTCCGGTCGGAAAGATAAAAGATGTATGCAGCAAGATCAAACTTAAGTCATTGAGCAAGATAAAGATTCAGGAATGAGCAGTCAGCTACTTGTACTGCCCTTTCATAAACACTCCTTTACCTACAAGGCAGAAGTGCACTGAAGCTCACCCCCAGGTTGGAAAGCCTTGCAGATCTCAGCAACCTCCAAACATCCAGATCAGAATGCCACCCTTGAGCTGGTTCGTTTCTGCTGAAGAGATCGAATACGGCGAGACTACTAACACACCAACTAACACCTAACACCAACTCCAAGTCGAGCCGTGCGAGGTAAGTCTAATGTATAAACCTTTGGTAGTCGTGCCGCACTGAAATCGGGGGTGCGAGTATNGGGGGGTAGTGTAGAGTATTAAGAATTTACAGATTCTCTCTCTTGTGCACACTAATTCCAAGTAATCGAGGAATAATCACACAGTTAACCCTAAGGTTACTTCTTTATAGCTTTGATCTTTCCTTTAACTTAGTATCACGCCACGCAAGATAAAAGTCACAAATCCAGTCGATTGCAAACGCAAAGTAAACACAAATAAAACAGCAGTAATTCTCTGGGGAAAACTATGCTAAGAGAGTCCAATATATATACTATCTGGAGCCGCGCAATCACCGGAGCATGGTAAATAGGTGTACTTGAGATTTATAAATAAAAGAGTCCAGGCCCCAGCTAGAGAGAAAGATAAAGAGATAAAAAGAGGGTATTGGATACGCCAAGGCGCCGCCGTGCCACTCCTGCGCTCGTGCCGTGACTATTAATAGATTCTTGTTGCCTTTTCTAGTATGCTGAGTGGGATGCCAAAGTTGATCAAGGGTGGTCGGTCTACAGTTATTCCAACTGCCGCCCTGGTGAACCTTTGCTCGAGCCACGTGAGGAGGAGTCGGACCTCTGTCAATTGAATAGATTTATCTTGGCAAGTCCCTTGTGACTGCCCTTTGGGTTATCTCTTTCCGTGATCGACTTTCCTTTCAGAGTACTTTTGAGCTCCTTTCTTGTGCCGCGCCAGCCACCATGCCGTCTGATGTGCCGAAACCTCGCCGTGCATCTCTTTGTATGCTTAGGGACTCGCCCTACTGCTCTAGCACTGAATATACTCAATTAATGTGAGGCCGCGCAAGAGGGTAGGTACCTTTAGTGCCTAGGAAACCACCTCTATTGCTTTAGTAGTGAAATTGAGCCTTTCAGCTGCAGGGTAGGCCGTTTGATCTGAAGCAGCGCCAACCGGCTAGCTTACTAAACCCTAATCTCAGGTATATGGTGGGCACGCCTCTAAGTCGGCAGTCCTCAAGCAGACCCCAACTCTCGTGAACCCAAGAGTAGTGTACTCTTACTTTATCCTTTGCACCGCGCAAGTTATCTCAATACTGGGTGGGTTTCATAGTGTAGAGATTAAATAGACATGACCGTTAATTGAATTGTGAACGATATTCAATGAAATAAGTATTTATTTGTGAAAAAGCGAACACGGTCGTATCACTGCTCACCATTTGATGCTAAGACCTTTCGACAGGTTGTCGTTGCTCGGACCTTTCGTCAGGTACCTTTGCTCATACCTCTTGCCATAGTTACAGGAGAGTGTGGCATACATTTGGGCACAAAATTTCATTTGAAGAGGCAGGTGGTTGGTTTCAACACCTTGGACCTGATAGTCCAATGCCATGATTGGACATGTTGGACAAATTGACCTTCTTGTCCATCATGATTTCCAGTGATCGGACCATTCGGACAGTTTGGACGAAAACTCCAAGCCAACAATTGGACTTCTTGGGCAATTTGGTCTGACTGTCCAATCAGGAAGGCAGTGGGAGGCGCTGAATGCCAGGTAGGTCTCCACATGGGCAACACAGATCAAAATGGGGACGACAAGGGGAGAAACACTGGCACGGGAAATAAATACTCCCAAGCACAAGGCCAACAATGTTGAAGGATGAAATTTGAAACTGTATTGAGAAGGAAATCATCAACCCTGTCTGGCACAGTTCCGTACTAGTAGGGGCTCAAGATGAAAGCTTTTGTGATTGAAAGACCTGACGAAAGGTCTGAGCAATAACAGCCTGTCAAAAGGTCTGAGCAACAATAACCTGTTGAAAGGTCTTAGCATCAAATGGTCTGAGCGGAAACAAACTGGCTCAGGGGTGGCGTTCTGATCCGGATGTTTGGAGGTCGCTGAGATCTGCAAGGCTTTCCGACCTGGGGGTGAGCTTCATGCACTTCTGCCTTGTAGGTAAAAGAGTGTTTATTTTATTGAAAGGGCAGTACAAGTAGCAGACTGCTCATTCCTGAATCTTTATCTTGCTCAATGACTTAAGTTTGATCTTGCTGCATACATTTTTTNATCTTTCCAACCGGAAACATGTTGGAAGTATGGTGTGACATCACGGCGTGACCCTGTGACATCACACCATACTTCCAACAAGTTTCTGATTGCATATTTCATGAATCAGTAAGTGGCAGAGATCCCAGAAACATGTGGCAGCATACTTCCACAATCATTCCTGTGGGAAAAACACTGGCCCTTTGGACCGACAGATCTGGCCTTGTCAGGCTTGGATTTTTCCGCCGGTCCACCCACTGACAACACGCAAGCCAGCATAACTCCAGCATCCTCTCAGCGCAACTTATGATGGAAATTATGCAAGAAATATAGCCCCTCATTTGTACTACATACTTCCAGCATGTTTCTGGTGGCACATTATGTGGCCACGTAATTCCACCGTGTTAATTAGAAAGTTATTCTGGAAATACATCACATATTTACTCATATAACTCATACATACTTCTCAGGGATAGATGGTTCCTCACGCCTTGTGTGACTGCCTCATCGCACAATTCCTGTACTATGGACAATTTTTGCCCTTTTTGTTGGATATTCATGTACAATAGTGCTCCCTGAGTCTATATACCGTGTTTTAAATGAATCTGTATCGATTACATTGAGCTATGGCGCCAATATGTTACCAGAACGCAGGGGGGGTATTACGATTTGTCCTTGTTTGGCTCCGCCAAAAGTTTGCCCCCAACCCCCTTACATAGATTGCTCGCTTCGCTCGCAACAAACAATTATTGGGACCGCGCGACCCACCGATCCTTGATCAAGGACTCATGCGCGTGCGTGTCGATGACGCCAAGATTAAAATATAGAAATGATAGCACTACGAAACGGAACACAGCCAAAAAAAAATTAGATACGTAAAAACCCCTCCTGCCCCTCATCCTAAAAAAGGTTACCGTTTAAGTAGGACTTGAAAGGTATAAAGGAATGGCTATCCACGTTGATCACAACACCCTAAACACCCTAAAGTTACATCCATGTACCAACCCAATCACAACACAGACCCGATGACGACCACCTATAT
Organism: Candolleomyces eurysporus; assembly: GCA_027579435.1. Lineage (NCBI taxonomy): Eukaryota > Fungi > Basidiomycota > Agaricomycetes > Agaricales > Psathyrellaceae > Candolleomyces > Candolleomyces eurysporus. Next base: position 44,058 of record JANBPK010000890.1, on the reverse strand, counting down.
CGACCTATCCCCAAGCCAACGCCAGTTTGTAGGTAAGCTGCGCTCATGAAATTGCAACCCGATTCCAAACCACCCGAAGGTACTGACATATCACACTGTCCCGTCTTCAACACAGCACATAGGTTAGTAGCAAACACTCCCGGAGGTTTCACAAAGGAGGACCTGGCAATCCTCACCATCAACCTCAACAATAACTACCAATTCGTGGGCGCGATGCAAGACCTCGCGTCAGCAGACGACCGATACACTGACCCCACATTCCTCATAATCATGACCCCCATCAGGAAACTTGTTCAACATTACACCAAATTCAGCTTAGAACACATGAAAATATTAGCAAAGGCCCACGCAATCCCGCGCTCACGTCTCAGGAAGCTGGAACTGTCTACATCCTTAGAGACACACGTATGCTCAGCGAAATGCTCTCGAAACCTCTACCTGCTCAGAGAACTCCCCTGTCTTTCACTTTGCGAACACACAACTGAAACGACGAAGTATCACCAATGCCAGGTCTTCAGACCGAATCCATGGAACGAGGTCAGCCCGATTAGTCCCGATAACATATCAAGAGATATTACCAGCGAGCCCACTTTGGCCACCGACACCGATCCAACACGAGACACTACACATCCTGAGCACTCCCAACAGGCGTCTGCGAACCCAAATAAAGAAATGTCTGACAGGGACTTATCGCATCTGAGCCCACTGACAGAAGCTCTATGCCGGAAGACGATCAGAGAGTGGCAGAAAAGCATGAACCCAGCTAACTTTATACATACGTCTTCCATGTGCTGTATGCAGCGCCTTAAAGACACCCTCGTCCCTAAAGGTCATTCATGCTAGGGAGATTGACCTCACCCTCCTCAGGAACGAAGATCTCCCTGAACGAGTCTTACCGACCTCATACAACCTTGAAGCCTACAACAAGGCGATCCTAGAACCGAAGGGTCTAGAAAACCCATACGATCAGGGTAGGATGCGCCTGTGCGCTCTCTGCAGTCAGGAACTAGCCAATGGTAAAATGCCCCGATTAGCACTCGCCAATTGGCTGTATTATGCCAGAGACCGCTTGCCAGATGATGTCCACCACGCATTCAAGGAGATGTCCATTTTTGAAAAGGCTCTGATATGCAGAGTACGGACGAACAGCATACTATGCAGGTTCTCTGGGTTCGACGACAAATCCCCGGAATCGTTTACCGCTGCGAGAAGACACATTCGAGGGAACATAATATCGACCCCACTCAACACGACCAAGATAAATACTCGACTACCCCCATCACTGTCCGAGATAAAGGAGACGCTATGCGCTTTACTAGTATCCAAAACGCCCCCAACACGCTCTACTATTGAAGCACTGCACCCCATCCTGGTTCACAAATCCCGCGTCAAGCTACTGATTGAATTCCTACTGAAAACCAACCCTCACTACCAACAATCGGAAAGCTTTAAAGGCTATAGCTCTGCCCACCTAGACGCACTCTTTTCGGGAGACAGAGAATGTGGAATTCCCTCAGCGATACGAGTTGCACACCTTCAAACAAACGAAGCTGTAGACTCAGTCGTGGCCGATTACACGGGACGAGACACAGGCCTGGATGGAATATTCATGGAAAACACATCATATACACTTGGCGACCACTCAGCCTCCAGCTTCAAAGAAATGTCTATGCAGGCACTCAAGTGGTGCAAAGACGGGAGACCGTTTCTATACGCACGATCAGGTAGTGATCCCGTCCCAGACATCAACAACCCAAACTGGCCGAGCTGGGCGCACCCAAATGCAGACCCATTCGGGATTGGCGGGTTCAATGAGCCCCGCCGTCAACGCAAGATATCCCCAGAAATACAACTGCGCCATCTCATGAACGTATACGATCCTTTCTTTGAATCGGAGCGAGAGGTAGCCTTTGACATATATAACATAACTCGTAAGGCATCCGTCAACACCAGCATGAGGTTCTCAGTCCCAGCCGCTTCCTACAGAAACTTACTCTCAGACCTTCGGTCTCTAAACAGAGACGCGCTCGAAGCCCTCCATCTCAAGTTCCAAGTTAACCCAAATTATGAACCCAGGACAGACGAAGAAAGGAAAACGGTCAAAATCAGATGTCGATCTCACCCGTGGTGAAGAACATCCCAGGAAGCATGGCACAGAGAATAAAGATGAGGAACGAAATAAGAGGTATCATTAACCAACGAGGCTCGCCTACACTGTTCATTACCCTAACTCCCTCAGACTACCACAACCCAATAGTGAGCGCAACGGCCCTGAGAATAAATAACAAAGAAAGCGTTGAAGCTATGCTCAATCTGTCGTTGAAGGAACGAATGCAGCTATCACTAAAGCACCCTGCTGCATCCGCGATGTTCTTCGACGCAATGATTCGATCATTCATAAAAATCGTACTGCGGGTCACGAATCAAAGACAAAAGAAGGGCCTATTCGGACACTGCGACTCGTACTACGGTACGGTGGAAACCCAAGGGAGAGGAAGCCTACACTGTCACATGCTAATATGGCTTAGAGGTCACCCAGCACCAGAGGACCTCTGCCGCCATCTGAAAGAATCAGCAAACTACAGAGAAAGACTGGTAAAATGGCTAGATTCAATCGCGGACTCAGGGTTCCTTGGATATAGAAGATATACACCACACACGGACGTCCCAGACGATGTTGACATCATCACGATCACAGACAATCACCCAGGCACATCTCTAGGCCCTCAAATCGAATCAATAGACAAAGATACATTCGAGACAGAGATGGCTGAGCATCCAGACGATCTCCTTACGAAGTACAACTGGCACAAACACACCGGGACGTGCTGGAAATACTTAAACCCAAAGGAACCACGCACAGGGGCTACATGCCGATTCGGGATGGACGGCTCGACACGAGACTCGACCACCGTGGACGAATCAACTGGAATCGTGGTCCTCAGACGTCGCCATCCGCGGATGACTTCATATAATCCAATAGTGACATTCCTCATGAAATGCAACACGGACCTGAAATTTATCAGATCCGGGGAAGACGCAAAAGCATTCATGTACTATGTCACAGACTACATCACAAAGGCCCCATTATCAATGCATGCTGGACTATCTGCTCTATCCTATGCAATTCGCCAATTCGAAACCAGAAAAATATACACAGGGCCCTGTCCAGACGAGAGCTCAGACAGATGAGCCATAACGATAGCCGTGAATAGCATGTTAGGCCACCAAGAGATATCTCATCCACAAGCCATGAGCTTTATCTTAGGTACTGGCGAATATTACACATGCGAATCATTTCGCCCTTTCAACTGGGCCAAAGTAATTCGCTACACCACCAAACATCAAGACGAATCCCATAGACCAGGAAGCCCGAACTGGAACCCAGCTCAGCAACCGGCAACCCAATTTGACGAACTATGCCTGTCTGTATCCAGAGACAAAGGTTCATTCAGTGCATCAAGCATCCTCCTGGACTACATCCTACGTCCCAACGGTGAACCTTATGAATCTATGGGAATCTATTCATTTGTAGCATGGACCATCAAAACATCCAAAAAATGTACTACCAGTCACGCCTCATCATTCATGTCCCAAGCACACCCCCAGTTCTCATCGCACATGGTGCATACACGGAGATGCCCCCTAATCCCAGTGCTGCTAGGCCCTAGATTGTCCCGAAAAAATGGTACGGACGCGGAGCACGAAATGTGGGCCCTGGATATGCTGGTCCTGTTCAAGCCGTGGCGAGAACCCTCCGACCTGAAAGCAGACCACCTATCATGGAGTGACGGACTTAGCGAAACCCTAACGTCGTTCACCGAATGGAAAAGAAGAGTCATGACAAACATGTCACTCCTCGCGGAAGCAAAACAAGCGAGGGACAACCGTCCAAGAAACCGCGAGAACACACAAGAATAACTACACGAACCCAATGGAGGGCTACGACGATTATTCCCAGACAGACACGCGTCACAACCCGACTGAACGAAACGCATACGGCGCCGTAGAAGTCAACTCAGAGTCTGGAAGGAACTCACCCACGATCCGAATAGTCTTGGAAAGATTACTGGGGTACGAAGTATCTCACGCGCTATACAGCTACCAAACAGCATCGATGGCCACAAATACAATCGAAACTGGAGACCATCCCAATTCGACGAGACAGACTACACAGTCCATGCCGGAGACCATCTCGAACCAGATACGGTTCGTGACATCCTTCAAACACAGACAGACAAACAAGGACGTAGAAGCCGATAGAGGCCAAAANCCAAATCCCTCGACAGCAGCACGCCCATCCGCAGACATACCTAATAACACTACCCCAAGAACAGACTAAAAATCAAGGGAGATACGCAGAACCAGCTTGGGCGATCGCGAACCAACTCTCCACCTCCCGTGGTCTAATTCACAACCCACAGCAACTCAGGGCATACAACACAATAGCCAAGCACGTCATTCAAGGCGGCGAACAACTACTCTTATACGTCGGAGGCGGGGGCGGCACAGGAAAGTCCTACCTGATCAAAACGATCGTAATGCTGTTCGAACACCTGAACATGACCGACACCCTACGGATCGGAGCCCCAACAGGAATCGCAGCATCACTTATAGGAGGACAAACCTTACACTGCCTCCTAGCCATAAACCCTTCGAGAACGACGTCTATCACGCAACGCACAGCAGAAGAGTGGAAAGGCGTCAAGTACTTAATCATAGATGAAGTATCTATGCTAGGCGCCCAGTTCATGGCCAATATGTCAGCCCGGATCAAGAAAGCTAAAGGCGATTTTCGATCCGACTCGTCAAAACTGTTCGGCGGTGTCAACATCATATTTTTCGGCGACTTTTACCAACTACCACCCCCCAAGCAAGCCAGTTTATACTCGTGGCGTCTCGTACGGGATCTATCCTTCGTCGAAGCCAGAAACAATCAGGGGGTGGACTCGTTATCAGGGGCATACATATGGAGACAGATACGGGACGTCATCCTTCTATCCAAAAATCAACGCCAATCAGAGGACACTATCTATGCCAAGATTCTCGACCACAACAATTGCACTCAACCAAACGGCCAACCTGTCGATATCGAAGGGCGATCGATAATAGATCGTCTAAAAGACCGCCTATTAGTAAATATTTTCGCCCGCGACCCGACAGAACTGTATCCGTTCAACCGATCCCCAGTAATTGTGGGTAGCAAATCCTTGAGAGATGCGTTGAATGTGCTGTTCCTCACCCGCCACGCACGCGAAATGCAACAGGAAGTGCACATTTACCTCTCTTCAGACTCGATTAGACGTAAAAAGGTCGAAGGCCCGGAGGCAGAACACTATGGAATCTCCCATCCAGTTCCACATCAGAGTCACTGGGAAAACTACCCATGTTCCCCGGAATGAAAGTGATGCTGACAGAAAACGTATCTGTCCCTCTAGGAATTGTCAACGGTTCTGAAGGGACGATACACAAAATAATATACAGCACAGGTGACAATGAAAGACGGATAGCATCTGTGGTATACGTACGCATACCCGGATGCCAGATAAAAGCCCCAGAGCTACCAGAAGGAATCGTCCCAATCTTCCCATCCAACATATCCATAGTCTCGAACATCAGTATCGACCAACACCACCCAAACCTTCCGCCGGTCGCAAATCCCATTAATTCCAGCGTACTCCTACACTGATTACAAGAGTCAAGGTAGAACCCTCGACAGGGCAATAGTAGACATAGCATCTGCAAGGGGCCAAGGCACTTATGTCATGTTATCGCGCATAAAATCGCTGAAAGGCCTGGTGATACTACGCCAATTCCCGCCGTCGAAGATTCTGCAAACGATGACAGGGGAACTGAAAGAAGAAATCAAGAGAATGAACAGTCTTCATGAACAAACATCATTCCGTTATGATAACCATACATACAAATAGCATGAACAATCAATCGCACACGAATCCAAACAAAATCATAACATAACCAAAGAAAACAGTTATCCCCTTTTAGATAAAAAAGTGCATGAAACGAGTTTCACGCCAGACGAAAGACAAACCTGGACTAAGTGTCCAGGAATTCTGTCCTACCAAATGAATTGTGAATTAACTTCAAGTTATAGCCTAATCGAGGCTTTGGATGATATCAATCGAGATTTGAAGGGTGATGTCCTATTTCGGCTGCGGCATGGCGACCTTCACTGAGTTGCCTTGCCTCATTGCTCATTGCCTAAAGGGACGCGCAGGCTCAGTTCCCTGGGTCGTGTCAAGTGTCGCAGCTCGAACGACATCAGGCTGCCTCGTTGCCTGCGCTCGTGAACCACCGTTTACAATATAATGGGCGCCGTAGCGTGCCCATTCCTCCTATACCTTTTCTCTCTTCGTTTCCGCCATGCCCCGAGGATTCAGTCTCGACCTTCTCAGAGCCGATGATGATGTGTACCTGCCAAAAGGCGTAGGGAGACAGAACGATATCGTGATTCCGTATGCCCTTCTCCTTCAAATGGATGTCAAATGAAGAGATGCTGATACGAGATTCAGGATTATGGGCCCGACAGGCGTCGGGAAAAGTACTGTGAGGACCAGATGACTCCATGTACCATCAGCGCACTGACTCAGCTAGCTCATAAATAACGTCCTTGGAAGATCGGAGGCACCAGTTAGCGACGGGTTCCAATCCTGCACCAGAAAGCTGGCGCACTACTTCATTGACGTGCCTAACAATTCGTCGTTGGCGAAGGCCTTTCAAATTGGCGGCCAAAGAATCGTGCTGGTGGACACGCAGGGCTTTGATGATACCGAGCTATCAGACTCGGAGATTCTTCGCCGCATAGCGGTCTGGCTTGCATCTTCGTCAGTCCTCGGCCTTTAAGGATTGAAAAACTACTCATGCTCCCGCGAGCAGATACGATTCCGGCATGAAAGTCGGGGGCGTCGTTTACATGTATCCGATCTACCCCAATCGGATGACACGCAATGACCGCTCAAACGTCAAGGTATTCCAAAAGATATGCGGGAATCACGGTCTTTCGAAGGTCATCCTTGCGACCACCCGATGGGACATATGTCCACCAGAAAGCGGCGAAAAACGAAAACGGGAACTTGTGGATACGTTTTGGAGTGATATGCTCTCGGCATCAGCACCTCAGACCAAGGCAGAAATGACGGCTCTCTTGAACTCCAAAGAGTCCGCCTGGGATCTTATCAGGCTTGTCTTGAAGCGGCGTGCCGACTCCCATATCGACGGTGTCATACTAACAATTCAAAAGCAAATAGTCGACAAAAGCAAGAAGCTCAAACACACCGCCGCTGCTCAGGAGCTTCGTCGAAATTTGGAGGAGCTGCTTAAGGAGTCGGGCTCAGCCTCGACTCAAGCACGTAAGGACAAACTCAGAGCTCTGGAAACTGAAGCAGCGCGATTGCGGTCGCCATTGGGTACTCGTATCATGGGGTTTTTTGGCTTTGTGAGTATTCGAAATACAACTTCGACACCTCCCACACTCACTGGCGTTTTTACAGTGATATTCAGGAAGAGCGTTGTATCGCAGCAACTACTTTCAATCATCATTCAATAATCTATTGTAGACTGTAACGCGTATCGGCCTTGAGTAAGCAAGGGTGCATCGAAGCTGTGGCACTGAACATGAGCTGATTGAACGGCGCCAAACGCACTCGTCGATTCACTAACGCGCGCAAGGTATGTTGCGAGTCTTCGTCTGGTTGGATCGTTGCAAGGTACCTCAGTACTGCGCTGGGCGGCGGGCCGCACCTCTCACGGTCAGACGGCCAAGGAGATCTGGCTGGGTCTACCTTTTCATATGGCCTTGTTCATTCATTTGAATGCTTCAGCTGTACCTAGGCCTACGTGATATGAACGCCCGGCACAGTGCCTTCTCGCGGCTACATGCTGACTAAGTTAGGCTCTGGTGGTACCCTTACATTGACTACTGCCAGTGTTCTATCCTCGACCCTTTGCTCCCTCTTTGAAGTGCCGTACAGCCAATGAAGTCAGGATCGATCCACATTGTGATACTGTGAGTGCTTCTTCAAGCCGCTCTCTGAGTACTCTGACGTCGATCAACAGTGTAGTTGGCCCCTTAGGGCACGGAAAGAGCACGGTATAGTCTCTTATATGCCGTTGATACCCAATGTGGCCGAATATCATTCAATGCTGTCCTTACATTTTATTAACCACATCCTTGAAAGAGCCGATGCAACGACCAGCGATGGATTTACAGCCTGCACTCGCGAGACCACGAGCTACGCCACGATAATTCCCAAACGCCAGGCTCTCGACCAGGAAGTGCCGGGCAATCGGCTTATTCTCGTTGATACACAAGGATTCGACGACTCTCGAGGTGTTTCCGATGGGATCAATTGGGCAGCGAGTTGGTTGCATACCTCGTGAGTCACTTCTGAGTGACCGCCACTGCCTTGTATTCAACGTCGAGCTCCACAGAAAATCTTGCGACGTGAATTACAATGTCGCTGGGATGTTGTACGTGTACCCGATCTGGCCCAACCGCATGGCGCGTAACGAGATACCGAGCCTTCAAAAACTGGAAAGGATCTGCGGGAAGGATACTGCTTCAAAGGCGGTCTTGGCAACGACGCGATGGGATCTATGCTCGCAAGCAGCAGCGCTGGAAAGGCGAAAGGAAGAACTGGAGAAGGAATTCCGCATGGAGGTAAAGCGACTCGACAACTCGGCAGACTCAGCATGGGAGATTATCGAGCCAATGTTAAATCGATGCATTGAAAGGAGAGCAGAAAACAGGCGCCGGGATGTGACAGACCAAGACGGAGTTCACGGACTTGGCAGCACCAAGGGTTTTCTGTGCCTTGTGAATCACCCCGTGATGATCGCTAATCTTGACCCTCTAAATCCTCCAACTCTACTTCCGCCCCAGGGGTGATGTCGGTTCAGCAACGGATGCCACTTGTTTATCACTTGAAATGTATTTAGTTCTTCTAGAATCCGAGTACTCGTCACGCGCCTATCTCAGATCCGCACGATTAAACTGCCCAGTTAATTTGGAGAATTTGGTTGTATTGGGGGTCCAGCTTCATCGGAACGCGAAACACGAAGGCAACACGGAGGCAACACGAGGAGCATCCAGACTCTCTGGTTCGTTCTGCCTAGAAATATCACCCAGATGTGTTCCTTGAGGCAGACACGTTGCAGGACACTTCCAACTCGGCAAAGGACCGCCTCTTCCTAGCCAATCACGTCGATTATATCTCGCTCAAATCTGGCAACGGGATCTTACTTCAAACACGAGTGTTGTGGGCGTCCAACAAGCTAGATCACGTACCTTCTGTAAGGGTGTTGAGCTCCGAAGATCACACTCAGGTTGAACATTCAACTTGCCCTGACGCTGGTCTCATGCTTGCGGAATTCAAATTTGCACTTTACATGGGAACACTCAATTTCATGGCATGCGCTAGATCTCCCTTCCCATCGTGACTGTTAGACTCGTGAGTCGTCTGATTGTCGCTACATAGCCCGCTCACCCTCTTTAAGCTCCCGATTGGATTTCGGGAGTGACCCTCAGTTTGTGCAAAATGAGGTAGACTGGATCAGTAAAACGTGCAACAGACATAATACGTTCATGGTGATGTGTCCGGAACGTATTTTAAATATAACAGACTCACCTTTCGCTCCAAACCCTCGAAACCCATTTTACACTAGAGCCGAGTATCACCCCACTTCGATTGTGAGTAGTCAGCCCATTGACATCGCTCTTTTCCCGATCTTGCTCTAGACGGAGTTCGAAGCATGCCCAAGCGGTACGATATTCACAAAGCAAAGTGGAAGAAAGATGAAGACGTGTACTTGCCTCGAGGTGAAGGTCGGGCCAGTGACATTGTGATTCCGTACGTACTTTTGGAATTCATTGAGATGCCCATTGCTGATGTGGACGTTTGGTCAGTATCATGGGCTCCACTGGAGTTGGAAGGAGCAGGCTTCCACGCCTCTTAGGTAGCACGGCCAGCACTTTGCCGCAGTACTCCAAATCAATGGCTTTTGAACCGTGATTGTGACAATAATTGGAGAGTCCAGGATTGAGCGGCTGCATAGATGTGCATGCCCGCACCACGCTTTTCCGCGTTCGGGGCTGGAATGAAGTGATTTCGGATTCTCAAACACATAGAGTCGGTCTGACTGTCATCTGCACAGCAATGCTGCTGACTAGCCTACTAATCTCATACGGAAAAAGTGCACTACAGTATATATTGAATCTATGGGGAGAACTCGGCGAAGGCGCTCAGAACGATCCTCGACGGAAACGCATCAACACCTCAATCGACCTAGCGAATAAGCCATCAACCGGCTTTGGAAAGCGTCCAGCGTCCGTCTTCTTGAAAGACTTCCTCATATCGACAATTTGCCTTTGAATCAGCAAAACCATTTCACGCGGTGGATCAACGATAGTCTTCACCAACTCGAGTGCCGATTCGGGAGTATTCTGTAACCGGGTACTCCGTTGGTGATTTTGATCGGGTGCCATGCCTGACCACAGCTCAACCTTAAGCTCCCGCTCTCTGTGCTCGCCAGCCTCCTTGGTGCAAAGGTCCCACTTTGTGGTACTATCACTCCCGGGGTAATGCAAAATCCCGGGGATATGCAAAACTATTTTTCTAAAATTTATATAAAATCCCTAAAACCCCAGAAATATTACAGTAGGTACAAATACGTGTCTAATGCATTCAGTCTTTATTTTGTGACGATCTCCGAAGTTTGAGATGTGGAGAAGGTCGTTCAAGGCCTGAACTTCTTTGCACACATGCATGGCACCTGAATCATGATATCTTTGAGTATAAAAAAATCATATATTAACTCAGACTGCTATAAAAAGCTACAGTGCAAAATTTCGGACCAATCCATGAACTATTGGCATCTACAAAAAATGAGGACGAATAGTGTGACAAGACCGTTGCCGCAAATATTCAGACTCCGACCTGACCCTCGTTCAACAGATGTGACAAGGCTGCTGCGACGGAGATTGTAATTTTGTGTGACCCGACCCGTCACAAAGTTTTGCATATCCCCGGGAAAACAGGTTTTCGCCCCCGGGTTCTATCCAAGAGACATATTGCGCTTAATAATGTATACCATCCGATGCAGACTTCAGGTGGCTTTCGAACGGTGCCTCTTTCATGGTGATCGGTGGAGAACTGAGAGAATAAATGTCGAAANCATAAAAANGTTTTGCATTACCCCGGGAGTGATAGTAGCGAGGTAGACTTGAGGAAATGCCTCCTTTCCACACAGCCTTTGGAAGGCTTCCAAGCCCGAGAGGTCTCCAACGGTGATTCAGCCTGGGACAATGGAATAGATATAAAATGCCGCAGACCTTCATTCCTTCGCCATACCTAGGAAACCCATGCAGTTTGCAAACCTTTGAAGGCCAATGGAAGAAGTGGGATACTCACGATGATGATAGCCAGACAGCAATGCGGCGAACAACCTCTGCGTTGCTTAACTCGCTATGGTCAAACCCGGGTGTGTCAACTAGGACAAGTCGGCGATTCCGTAGCGGCGCGGGGAAATCGGAGGGGAATTCAGCGATGTAGTGCGCTACTTTTGAGGTACAAGGCGCGAAGCTGTCGTCGACTCCAGCAGAACCAGGCTGACCCAGACTACGGAGTACATTGTTGATATACTGGTAAGAGGTGTTATATCAGTGGCTGCCCCAAGTGAGCGCMAAAAAAANCATACTGTACTCTTCCCATGGCCCATGGATCCCATGACACTACAGAATCCTTTAATTCAGTCCACCGCAACGGGCATAGACTGCGCATGATTTCGTACGGGATAACAATATCATCTTTTCGAGCCTCTTCCGGAGACATGTAGGCATCGTCGCTCTTTATCCACTCTTCGCTTTCGATTTTGAACCGCCTGGCCATCTTGTGTATGTGTTGTCGGAGGCAGTGAATGCAGGAAATCAAAGGGGAAAAGATGAAGTGACACCATGAAAGGTTGAAGGGCAGACTCGTGCATTTGTAGGTATAGCCGGGACCATCAAACATGCAGTTGCCGGTACAAACGACCCATACACGGCATTGGTCTTCCCTTGCTTGATTCGGATTGAAATGCAGCCACGGGTATGGTGCCAATTCTGCTCTTGATCGAGTGCCTCATCGATTGCCAATCTTCCGCACCATATGGTAACTTTGAAACGCGTGCATCCATTCCAGCAACATGATGCATTGTTCAACATCTCCTCGAAGACCTCGCCTACACGTGTTTCTCATGCGATCTCTACCTCGCTCGCATCTCAGTCGCGTCATGTATATATAACGAATAAAATATATCGTAGAGACCTACACGTTGCACAAGCGACCGCAGGAGTACTATACAGTCTGCATACGCCTTTTTTCTTTTTTTTGAAACTACTAATCTCTCTTGTGAGCGACCTTTTTCGCTCTTACCGTCACCCAAGCGCGTCCAAAGCTGGCGGGATTTGCGAATCGTCATCAAAGAAAATCCTGATTGAATGTAACCTAGACCAGGACGTGAGTCTAACCATTGTTAGTGATGAAGGGATAGAGAATGAAGCAGAAAGCGTACCAATCAATTGTAGGTACTTGGTCTTGCATGGCGCGTGGGACCAATTTGAAGGTGCAGTAAGGAATGGAGCGACTGGATGATCCTCGACCTTAACCCTGGTTGCCTCACTGGGTGCATAACCCAATATTTTCAGAAGAAATATTGTGGAAATATGAAAGAAATATCTAGTATATTTTCAAAATATTTTTCTGTGAAATATCTTAGCAGTATGAAATTGAAAGTTCTTAATATTTCTGGGTGGGATGGGTTTGAAATATGAAGGAAATATGAAATTCAAGTGACAACAAATTTTGATTCGAATTTCATATCTTCTTTATATATCAAGTCCATCCCATCTGGAAATATTTAGAAAATTCCAGTTTCATATTGCTAAGATATTGCACAGAAAAATATTTTTCCTTTCATATTTTCACAATATTTCTTGTAGAAATATTAGACCCTGCATCAGCACCTAAAGATAATACTGTCCTCTTTAACTCATACTAAAATGTGTTGAACCATGTTCCACACAGATTCATGCGTGTTGTCTGAAGGAAATACTGTTTTGATCAGCAAGGGAAAATGGTTGTCCCAGAAACCTTGCCAAATTTCATGATTGGTGGTTAGATGACCATGACCAGGAATGTGATGTTTCATCCTAGCAATAACAACTCGCTGTAGTACTCTCTCACTGCATATATTTCTAAATGCTTTGATTGTCCCAAAATCATCTTTTCCAGTGCCACGATAGATGGGAAACATGTGACGATCCCCCAAGGTGTGTATCAGCTGTATACCTATTTAGTCATTAGTGGATCCAGGGGCTCTAAAATCAGGGTACATGACGTGGAAACACACTCACCTTGAGGTCATCCAATCCGTGATACAACCAATTACTTCTGAATCGCTGAAGTCTGGGTTGTCAAAACCTGGGGTATCCACAAAAACCAGGCATGATTTCCTACCTAGCTCATATTGGTTCACAACATTGCCTGGGATGTTGACATGATAAGGTGTTGGATCAACCATACACAAGCTGAATCCATCAGCAGCAGCTATGTTTTCCTTTTTCCCAAGCACTGTGAAGATGTTCTTTATGAACTGTGAAGCAAAGGTCATAGGTGTGTTGCTCCAACAGTGAACAGCTCCACTTGCAGTACTTTTTCTGCCACCAGAAGGGCCAATGCTGCCATAAGGATTCATCAGCAGTGACGAACTATGACTAGGTGGGATGAAGATAAACGGAATCATGATATCCTGAATAAGATTCTTTCCAGAGTTCTGAGTGCCCGAATCTCCTGGTCTTGTACCTGCAGGATCAACCACAGATTTTGGAATTGGCATTGGTTGTGAATTATCTGGGTTGGAAGCAGCTGGTGCTGGTGTTATGTAAACAGTTTGGTTCAAGGTGGTGATGACTGTGACCAGTTGCAAGTCAGCAAGTGTCTGGTTGAGGTGGACATGACCTGCTTGAACACCAACAATGCCAAGGCTTGTAACATTGAGGTGTTGCATGCCAGATGCAACTGATAATGCTGGGTTATCCAGATGGCATCCCCCAATCAAAGATGCTCACACAGGGGCAGACTTATCAGTGGAGGCAAGATGTGAAACTTGTGGTGCCATTTCCAATGAAGACAGAGATATGGTTGTCTCATGGGCCTGTTTTTCAACAGAAGAAGAGTTGGCATTGCCATCAAGGTCAGATGGCAGCAAATTTGTGGTGGCTGTGAGGGTGGTAGTTGAATCCAAAGTCTTGGGAGATGGGCTGCTGTAGGATTGGTCAATTGAAGCTACACTCAACAAGGAAACTGATACAGTGGTTGTTTTGCTAGACCATTGTATGGATGTCTGCAAGGGTATGGGGAGGGCTATACCTTCTTCCTCATGGACTTTGGAAGGAGGGTTGGTGGGAGTCAATAATGGAGTTGCAATAATTGTTCTGAGTCAAACAGGCAATGCAGATGATTTCCAACTCCTTTGTACATTTGGGTAACTTGTGTCAACTTGAATTGAAGGATGAGGGGTGACAATAGGACATGATGTCAGTGAGCCAAGTCCTGTTGTGAGAGAGAGTTCGATGTGAGAGGGAAGGATAAAGAGGTGAGAGGAGGGCTCGTGACAATGATGGTCCGATACCTGATTGCTTGAGGTGCGAGGGGGAGAAATGAGTGTATTCAGGATAATTCTAAGTGTAGACAAGATCAATGATGACAAGAGACAAGATGAATTTTATCAAAAAGAATGCGAATGCAAAATGACTGCTTGAGTCCGAATCAATGGAGGGGGAAAGGTAAGATGAGTGTGGAGAAGGTAAGATGTCCTCTAAACTCCATCTTGAGGGTATATAAGATGTTCCAGTTTGTGTGTACACACTTGGTGTACAAACAAAGTGCAAGTCCAATTGGACCTCGCCTAACAACCGCAATATCCTACAAATATTTGAGAATGGTCTGTGGAAATAAAACAGTCCGTAAAAGGTGCAAAATGGTCCTGAATGGGCGATGGAGTCAACTAAGCGAACTGAGAGATAATAGGGCGAGTGAACCGTTTCTCTGCTCAGAGTCGGGTCACTCCCCACACTGTTGAGATGTGTTCTGGTATAGGAGACCACACAGGGAATACCCCTTTGTGGTTAGTACATGTTGGTTTGCATGGTATATCATATTCCAAAGAGGTTGATGTTGATTCAGATGTTATTGTCAATATCCATGAATGCTGAATGACAGTGAGCATTGCAGGTGATGTACCTGCAGAGTTTGGGGTGGGGATGCCAAGTTGACCATTATAAAAAAGCCTGAGTTAGAGCATAGGTGGGAACTGCAGAGATTTGAGTGGGGTGCGGGTAGAGTTGCAGTAATGATCACGTCAGTGGAACAGAAGCCAACATGGGCTCAGTCAGGAGATATGTTGATATGTTTTTAAAGTTTCTGAACCAACTTAAATAACAAAAGAGATCTTCCTGAAGGAAGGGAAATATAAGAGTTGGAGGGAGTTGTGCACATTATAAGGGCATTTGCCCTGACACTTGCTAAGCAGAAGCCTTCATAAAGGAGCTGGTGGCTCTGAGAATTGATGGGCAATCCACTAAGTCAATAAACATTGACATAACCTGAATGGGAAGGAAAGGAAGCAGTGACCGACTTCAGACAGCTAATCCAAAGTTTGCAAACCTGATGGGAAAACATGACTAATGCTTAAGTGGTCATTAACCCAAAGCTCAGTCAGTCTGTCCACAGCCAAAGGAGAGAAAGAGTCAGCAAATTAGTGAAGTAGTATGGCTTGGTGGAGCCAAGCACCGAAAACTCAGATCAATTTGTCAGATTAGGTTTGTGAACAGAAGGGCGTGCTCTCTGGGAGCAATCTTTGGTGAATATCCATGCGGACTTGACAACAGCTGTGTCCAGAACAGGTTCACAAAGAGCCTGGGCTGCATTCTAAAGTTTGAGACTCAACTCTCAACCTTTAATACCCTCATGTGATTGTGTTTCCTTACACTTTCTGTCTGGTTGCAAAACAATAATTACATATATATACATCTCTGTTTTATCTGTTATAGCATTAGTGGGTAGCTAGCATTTGTATTTTGCATTGGGACCATGTTCCCAGAAATCTATGAGAGCCATGGTTTCCTTCCTTCATAAGAGACTAAGTGCCCTACTACGGTGACTTCCGGCCTGCATAAGCAGGTCTTCTTTCCTGAGAAAGTGCCGCCGCAGTACTTCATCCTTTGAATAACCCAATTGACATCCTGAATATGTTCCCAGACAAACCTTCTTATGCCTGGGTTTTCAGGTATAGTCTCATAACCACCACCTGGTAGCTCGTACTGCATCGCAGGTCCTTTAACGGGAACATCATCCACAAAGGGTTCCGTGAACTTAGGGATTTCGGGCTGCAGGATAGCAGTAACGTCTTTGTGAAAACTGGGTACAGAGTTTGTCCAACCCATGGGCAAAGTAACTAGTCTCATAGCACTGAATGGCATCTGGAACGTAGTCAAATCCCGAGACAGCTTGTCAAGAATGCATTCATCGTAGCCAACATAAACATCCATTGTTGTGCCACATGATCATCCAGTAAAACGACTAGCCAATTCCTCTATGTTGGGAGGAAGACCTGAATGTGCAATAGTCACAGCGTTGAGCGGCTCGAGACTATGTACAATCCTTAAACTTTTACTGTCCTTTTTCAGTACGCAGAACCATCTACTGCAATACAAAGAGCTTGAGGGTTCATAGGCGCCGGCTGCTATCTTGCTTCTCATCATCTCGCAAACCGGCTCGAACAGAAATGGAGGAACCGGCTTAATATTCTGGACCCAAGGTTTGTGAAGAACTGTAGCAATGCGGACCAGCACAAAGAAGTCCTCTTGGAACTTGCCCTGCTCTGCTTCCGTCCAGGCAAAAGCAGCATTTTGCTCAGCCATAAGATGATGCAGAAGCTTCCTTTCTTCA
Source organism: Candolleomyces eurysporus (assembly GCA_027579435.1). Classification (NCBI taxonomy): domain Eukaryota; kingdom Fungi; phylum Basidiomycota; class Agaricomycetes; order Agaricales; family Psathyrellaceae; genus Candolleomyces; species Candolleomyces eurysporus. Next base: position 27,055 of record JANBPK010000890.1, on the reverse strand, counting down.
GAAGTCCAAAATCCAGGGTGAGCCTTATCAAAATCCTCCATCCTTTCTTGTGTATACCTTCCTTTAGGTGAAAACTCGGGCGGCGTTGGAGAGAGCTTAGGTATGCCTGCTAAAGGATCCCCTGTAATGTTGCATACAATGCAAAATTCTTCAGGGAGAGTACCATAGACAGGTCTAACCTTCTTATTGACCGGCTTATATTTCTTGCCAGTCGAAACTCCTTTTACCTTTGCCTTCTGAGCCTTAGGATTTCCCGATACTTGACCTTGTGTAAAAGATTCTTGCATAGTCAGGAGGTACTGTTCAAATACCTCCCTATCCTTTGGATCTATTCCTGGTTCATATAATGCTCGTTGTAAATATACTATTTTCTTTTCTTCTTGAGTAAACGAGTGACCATTCAGTGGTTCTGTGGTAGCCATTATCTTAGGAATGCCATCTTCCAACATTTCTAGAATGACCGCTATTTCCTCTCCTTGAAATGAATTCAAATCATCGAGGTTCGAAAAGAAGTGCTCAATTCCTCCCTATACAGTGCAGGTATCTCACCCCACAGGAAAGAGGGAACAACGACTCTCCGTCCTGAGTTGGGATCAGTGAGTGTCATATGCAAACCATTGGGATGGTTGTGAGATTGAGCACTCATGACCGAGAGGAACAGCCATCCAAGCAAAATCTTGTACGCCACGTCACGAACGATGTGTAGCTGAACATAAGCTATGACACCATCTCCACATTGAATTGGTACGTTCCTTGCTAATCCTAATGTTCTTGCCGTGGTGCGGTTCAAAGACTGGAGGCCTATGGTAAGGTCAGGATCCCAGGATATCCCAAGAGCCCTAGCTGCCGCCTTACTTGCTGAACACACTTGTGATCCTTCATCAAAAATGCATTCTTCGTGCCGCGCATGATTTACGACAGGGAAGAAGACACAAATCTTCTCAGACTCAGTAGCTGTCACCATTCCTTTGACTTCTGCCTTGTGATGTTCAGAAAGAAACACCTCTACCGCATCTGGTATAATGAGGCCTCCAGCCGGGACTTTTCCTGAGCCGTCCAACTTGTAACACATAGGGACTGGTAAGTCTTGTAAGAGGACCTCTACCACTTCTTCAGAAAGCTTCTCCTCTTCCTCTTCAGTCACATCTTCTACTGTAGCCCTTTGAGAAGGCAGAGGAATTAAAGGTTCCTCCTGCCTAGGACTAACGGTGTTAACTTGAGAGTAGATTTTGGAGAGAGCGTTAAGGTAACTGAGAGAATCTTGACCTAGATCGGTCATAGTGTCCTCTAACTCTTGCAGCAATGCTCCCCGCAGCTCCTCGGTCTGGCCAGACTTGGAGCGGTCCCACTTGCCCTTCTTTAACAAGTCAATAGCTTCTTGCCGCACAATGGGCGAGACCATAGCAAGGTCTTCAAGCTTGATGGGATGTGGTATAGAGAAGATTTCTTTCATGATTCCCATTATGAGTTCTTTCCTTGCTTGCTTGAGAGCATGCGCACTCCACCCAACAGGCACTTCAGCAGGCATCCTTTCTGGCGCCAAAACCTTCCCACCTTGAATAGGCTTTGTCCTTAAGGGAGGAACCTGCACATACGGCATCAACTTCTGAGTAGGTTCCACCACTTCGAGTCCACTTGGTTCTAATATCTTTTTATCTTTTTGTGTATTGGCGGTGTTGTTGACCTTGCTAGTTTGGCCCTCCAGAGAGTTACCCTGGTTCTTGTCAACGTTTCGTGTAGAGACCGGGGCGCGTTCCTTTGCTGGGCCTCTCAAAAATCCTCTTGGTTGTTGTTTGCCACCACTCGATGTGTCTGGAGCTGATACTGCTCCATGTTCTCAAAGCATTTAGACAAATCACACAACTGTTTGAAGACCTCGTGAGTAGAAGGTTCTTTAGGTGCTTCCACCTTTGGTGCCACCACTTGAGACAGCTTGAGTTGTTGAGCAATTTGTTTAAGGAACGCATTTTGTTCCTTCTTCATCTGCTCCATTGACTGTTGGAGAACGGAATGAGTGACCGGCTTGTCGTGCTGCTGATAAAACACATCGAAAGCTTCTGCCTCTAATTCCTTGTATTCCTCCAATAAGTTCAATTCTGCTTGAGTAGGACCTTTCCATACTGCATCAACTCGTGCTTTCATGGTGGTACCTTCAGGTACTTTGCGAGCGACAACATTTCCTTTACAGAATATAGTGTTGCCTCTTTGAGGAATCCTTCCTCCTTCGAGTCCTAACCTTACTTCCAGACATTGAGAAATAGTATGGGTGTTCTGGCCGCAATAACAGCAGCTGAACGTAGCTCCCACGGGCTGAGTATACATGCCTGGCTGCTGGCCTACTGCTTGGTTAGAGGGATGGTAAGGAGCTGGAGCCGGAGCTGGTGCCGCACAAATGGTGGTCGAAAAGTTATCGAATTGAGTCATCAAGAGGGACATGAACTTTTCCACTCTATCAAGAGTAGTGAATACCTTTGCCATTTCCTCTGTCATAGACTCCTGCTTAACCTTAAGGGCTTTCAAACCTGCAGATTCAGCATGATTGCTGAGGCCGCTCGAAGTCATATTTCAAGCATAATCAGCTTCTTCTTCCACATAGGCGAGAGCACCAAACAGTCCCACTGCCGCCGCTGATACGACCGCATCTGTTTTAGCGAATATAAGTTTACTTTTCGCAATAATAAACTACAAATTTGACGCGGTCTGAGTCTCTAAGTACAAGAACAACTATGCTATCGATAAGGTTCACGCGGCTTGAGGAGGAAAAGAGTTAGTACTACGACTCTAGGGACATGAGAGTTGAAGCTACTTGAGGGTGTCAACTTGAAACCGCCCCAGTTGTATTATACCTGGACCAGAGAAGCCACTCTAGTTGACGCCATGCTAAAAGTCAGGCGGCTCGACTGAAGCGGCTTCAGAAAGTCATATACCTTTACAACGCAACTGTCAGGACTCTCAGGCGGCACTACCAGAGAAGTTCAGAAATCAGGCGGCTTCATATTAATCGAGTACAAGTGCTGGAGCGGCTTGAGAAAACCTTCGAAACGGCAAAGTCCATGGCTAGTGGCGCAGCTGGGTGGCTGTGATAAACTCCAACGCGGCGCGAGGAACTGAAGTGGCTCGAGTCCTGAGTCAAGGGAATGACCAGACCGACCGTTAGCATCGGGGAAAAGGTGCAGGTGATGCCGGACGAGGCAACCGTACCTGTCCAAGCGGCTTGAGACTAGCAACGAGAGTAGGGGACGCGGAGCAAGGATGCCTGTCCACTCTCGATCATCAGTCGGCATCTCATGCGGCTTCACCAGAAAGGAAATGGTGATCTAAATTTGGCGTTCAGAGGCGCACCTGACTCACGCGGCTACAATCTTGGCACGGCCTCTACCAATACCCGGTTCTATTTTCTCTTTATCTTTTGCTTCGACTCTTATTATTGGCTATAACTTGTCTATCACATGTGTCTCTTTATCTATTTTTACACAGCTCGGAGTAGTATATATACACGCTAACTACTGACTCGAGCAGTATCATCGTATCATTGTTGTTTTATTCTTACTTGCGTTTATCGACGAATCTATTGAGCTTTTCTGCTTATATTTCACACGGTGTGAACTATCAGTTGCATTGGAACTTAGGAACTTAAGCAGTCATAAGGAGTGACTACTGAAGAATAGGAACTTTGCTAGCAGTACACTAGGGTACTTCTAGTTCTGTGGAGTGTATCTACGAGAGAACTTGAGAACTTAGTATTCTTAATTCACTCAACAGCCCCCACAAACTCGCACATTGACTTCGTGCGGCCTGACTCTCACACCGCTTGACTTTACACAGCCTGGGTATAGGTTGTGGTTAGCTGGTTTTGTGTGTGTGTTGTGAGCTCGGCAGCACCGATCTCATCACCGCATCAACCATTTCCATAGCCACTTTAATAACTTCTTCCAATGTAAACGGATCCTCTTCATCTCGTGCCGCTCCATCAGCATCTGTGACAGGTGTTTTGCGAGAAAGCTGCTCACTAAGCCCATCTCTAAAGGTAATCTTTAGTCCACCAATGAACTTAAGCACCAAATCTAGGTTGGCAATAACACTGGATTTGAGAAGGGGCTCCGCTTCAGCTTGAAAGCTGAGAGCGAACTCGTAAAAAGCAGACTTCTCGTCCCTGCCAATAGGACGTTCTCAAGCTTTGCGACAGAGGTCGTCCAAGCGAGCCATAGATTCTACATTGAATCTCAAAGCCTTTGGTAAAATCTTCATCACAGCTTTTCGCCAGTTTTCAAAGTTGTAGGGCATGCATCCTCCTTCCAGATGAGACCAAAGTCGCGCTGTCTGAGTATCAAGGTAGGATAAAGCGTGTGTGACTATTTCTTTGTCCTGCCCGCTTAAACCTGAAACTTTTGCAGTCAATTCCATGCCTTCGAAGAATCTAGTAGCAGTAGACGGATTAGCCGCGTCGTAAATCGGGTGCTTGCTGCTATACACAGCCGGCATGGTTTTGACTTGACACTTAGGGCTAGTATTGCCGCCTGACGCGCTACCACTTTTGCTTCCAGTCATCTTGTCTTTATCGATTCTTGTAAGAGGTAAGGGGTCAAAGAAGTTTGAAATGAAAGGATTCAAATCAAGGGAATTTTCTTCACCACCTAGGATCAAAGAACCTAAAGCCGCAGCAATATCTTCTTCTCGAGCTGTATGAAAGCTCGCTTCGCCTATATCAGATTCAGAGGTCTGCCTCTGAATGTTCTTTCTCTTTGGCTTTGTAGAAGCACGACGAGTAGGTAAATACTCGTTGACCGAATATAAAATTGGTTCACTCGAATTACGAGTGCTTCTTCAGGTACCTTGAGGTCTTTCCAACGTTAATCATGCTTTTTCCTCTTTTTGAGCCACGTCTTCAGCCAAATAATCAGCTGGAGTAGAACCCGGCCTTGCAAAGTAGGACATCTTGTTCGAGTTTGTAAACCTTAGTCCACACAAAGGCAGACCAAAATAGAAACCCTCGCTTTGATCAAGAGAGATGAATATGCAATTCACCCCCCTCACGGTGGGCTCCAAATGAAGAGATTGAGTACAGCAAGACTACTAACACACAAACTAACACCTAACACTAACTCCAAGTCGAGCTGTGCAAGGTAAGTATTATGTATAAACCTTTGATAGTTGTGCCGCGCCAAAATCGGGGGTGCGAGTATGGGGGGTAGTGTAGAGTATTAAGAATCTACAAGTTCTCTCTCTTGTGCACACTAGTTCCAAGTAATTGAGGAGTACTCAATAATCACACAGTTAACCCTAAGGTTACTTCTTTATAGCTTTGATCTTTCCTTTACTTAGTATCATGCCATGCAAGATAAAAGTCACAAATCCAGTCGATTGCAAACGCAAAGTAAACACAAATAAAACAGCAGTAATTCTCTGGGGAAAGACTATGCTAAGAGAGTCCAATATATATACTATCTGGAGCTGCGCGATCACCAGGACATGGTAAATAGGTGTACACAAGATTTATAAATCAAAGAGTCCAGGCCCCAGCTAGAGAGAGAGATAAAGAGATAAAAAGAGGGTATTGGATATGCCAAGGCGCCGCCACGCCACTCCTGCACTCGCGCTGTGACTATTAATAGATTCTTGTTGCCTTTTCTAGTATGCCAAGCGGGAGGACTTCACACTGCCCCACAATTCCTCAAGGAGTCCATATGGAGTTCATATGGAGTCCACTCCACTTTGAGCCAAAAAATTGGCTGGGAGCCCAGCCAAAATGACTCCACAACAGTCCACAACAACTCCACAACAGCTCCGGTGGAGCCACCAAAATGAGGTCCATTGTGGAGACTCCATATGGAGTCCTTATAAACTTGGATGCAATGTGGAGTCCGTGTGGATCTGTTGTGAACTGATTTGCAACATTAAATGTGTATTATGGATCACTGGAGTCTTTATGGAGTCCACGTGGATGTTTTGTGAACTGATCTGCAATATTGGGTGTGCACTATATATAGCAACATATTTATTCTGGCCTATATCTGTGAATTTTTTTTATGTGCAAAATTTTGCTCCAAAATGAGTATAAACATATAATTTATTTGATTTTTGGGCAATAATAAAATGGATTAAGAATAAATGATTTAAATGCACTGGTTCTGGCCATTTCTGGGCTATATTAAATTATTTGTACTTGTCTGTGGATCAAAAACTAATATTCATGATTTTAACTGTAGACAATTGGCTCCAAGTTTCTCCAAAAAATAATTTGCACAAACCGGGTATTGAACCATCAACCGCAAGCTCAAGACCACTAACCAGTAGACCATAGGGGCATTATAATATAGACAACGGTTAGTTATACATATTCGGACAAAAACAAAANTAAACCAAAAAAAAAAGGAAAAAAAAAAAAGAAAAANTCGAGGGATGCTTAGTCAGAATTCCACGGGATATGCACGGGCCACCCGTGCCTCAGGAAAAATAAAACAAAAAAAAAAAAAAATATTAAAAATCATGGGATGCTTAGTAATGCAATCCACGGAATGGGCACGTGATCCCATAAGCGGGCTGTGTGCACCATAGATGAAGTTACTCGCTTTGCTTATCTGCATCTTGGCTCTGGTGGGCTTATCAAGGCATCTGATGGCCATAGTTGCTCAGAGTGTAGCCATCCACAAACCTTTGCTACTGATCAAGAACCTGCTCAACCAGGCAATTATCAGGATGTAAAAATGGTGGTGGTAGATGGAATAGTTATGGGTCCAACAGTATGTTTTTCAAGTTGCCATTTTATTTTATTCAAAATACTAACATATACTTTTCTAGCATTGTGCATATCCAAACTGTGAAGATCTTCTGGCCAATGCCAGAGGCGAATCTTTTTGCTCACGACATAAGCGTGAATATGGCAACCGATGCCGTGTAGTTGACTGTCAGAGAGTCTGCGTCACTCAAACTTATGCCTGTGTGGAACACCAATCTATGTGGAAAAAATACCAAGATTCCCACAGCTGTAGCAACCTTCTTGGAATACGTCGGATGATTAGCCGGCCCAATGAAGCTCTTGAATGGCTAAATCAGGCTGACCGTACAAACCTGGCCCATGACCATGTTCAATCTGATGAAGATGAAGACAAGTGAAAGCATTACTTTGGGCCTTCCAAATACTACTGTGTTGAGATTGCTTGTGCTCCATGCGGTACTGTGATTGCTTGGACGAAATTTGACCGTTCTGAGTCACCTACCAAAATTCTCAGATTTCTTGAAACCACTTTTCCTACCCCAGAATCACAGCCCAGCTATATATGCATTGATAAAGCTTGTCAAGTTTTCAGAACAGCTATAGTCAATGGCAGCTTTGCAACAACTTGGTCTGGGACAAGGTTTATTGTGGACACTTATCATTACAACAACCACAAGCAATCAGATGAACTCTGTAGAACTTGGTGCAATCCTACACCTACCGATGGCTCAAATCCCAATCTTATCACAGTTGAAGAAGATGCAAATGGGACTCTACGTGCAAAGCGTGCATTTAATACTCAAGCTTGTGAACAACTCAATGCTTGGGTAGCAAGCTTTCATTCAATCCTCAAAAGAATGACTATTTTTAATTTCAACTGGTTTTTGCATGCCATGTTGTTTCTGCATACTAAACGGATTATCAAAAAACAGCAAGAAAAAGCAAAGAAAAAACCAATACCTACTGTAATAGACAGTGAAGATGAAGATGAGGAAGAAGCATATGTTGATATAGACTAAGACTCGTACTATTTGGGACATACTTACAAAATAAATTACTACCATTATAACAATTTGTTTGACTAAACATTGATGTTGATGTATTCTACTAAATATACCCAGGTTCTTAGGGTTTCTGACTCACTTTCTGGATAGGTTGCTCAACTTAGCTTAGCACTGTCATCTGGCAGCATGAGGCAATATGAGACAAGTAGTGATGGCTGAGTGTTTTAAGCAAAGAAAAAGATGAATTAAACACTACTTACAACAAACCTTGTATACTCTTCTAGCTATTATTATCCAGGGATGCCAAGAAAGAAATAGAAGCTTTTTGAAAAGTCAAAAAGCACAGATTGGCATAGTGGTGGGTGCTAAAGCAGAGCCAGTCCATATAATAGGAAGATCCCTATCACAGGCTTCTCATGGTTTGATTGCAATCAAGCTTGCTTCACAGATTCTCCAGATCCTTAGAAGGGCAACACTTGTTACACATTCAATAATTCTGATAATACAAACAAAAAAAAANTNTTTTTATAGGATTTTATCTATTTTCAGGAAAAAGGGGAAAAAGGAGTAGTTCTTTATCAGGTAGGTAACAAGTTAGCTTATGGGAAATCTTAACCAACAGAAGGTACTAAGTAAGAACATGTAACAACAATGGATTTTATATATATATAATATACTTTAGTTTTCAACTCCAGTGGACCCCACAAAGACTCTTTGAGAATATGGCTAAATATAAAAAAAAGTATTCAAAATATCTAGTGGCATTTACTCCAGTTTACACAACTTCAGTGAGCTCCATAAAAACACCATCAAACATCATTGGAATATGGCTGAATTTAAACAAATACCACCAGTGGACTCCACAAGATCTCTTTAATGATATAGCTGAATTTAAACATAGAACTCTAGTAGAGTCAGCAAGATCTTCATTAGAATACAGATAATGACTCTGGTAGACTCCATGAGAACTATTTGAAAATATAGCTCTCATTTAAACATAGAACTCTAGTAGAGTCAGCAAGAATTCCATTAGAATACAGATAATGACTCCAGTGGACTCCACAAGAGCTACTTGAGAATATAGCTGAATTTACACATATAATTCTAGTAGAGTCAGTAAGATCTTCTAGAATACAGATAATGACTCCAGTGGACTCCACAAGAACTACCTGAGACTATAGCTGAATTTACACATATAGTTCTAGTAGAGTCAATAAGATCTTCTTGATAATGACTCCAGTGGACTCCATGAAAACTATTTGAAAATATAGCTCTCATTTACACATATAGTTCTAGTAGAGTCAGCAAGAATTTCATTGGAATACAGATAATGACTCCAGTGGACTCCACAAGAGCTACTTGAGACTATAGCTAAATTTACACATATAGTTCTAGTAGAGTCAATAAGATCTTCTCGGATACAGAAAATGACTCCAGTGGACTCCACAGGAACTCCATAATAGGACTAATCAAGAATGTATACTTTATGTTGTGGAGTTGTAGTGGAGTTGTAGTGGAGTCCAATCAATTGGTTATGGAGCCATTGTGGAGTTGTAGTGGAGTCCAATCAAGTGGTTATGGAGCCATTGTGAACCCATGGTGGAATTGTTGTGGAGTCTGGTGAACCTCCACAAGACTTTTCTGAACATGTTTCCTTTTTTGGTAAATTTGTGGTGGAGTCCACTGGAGTCTGCTCAGTGTAAGTGGACTCCATATGGAGTTGTGGGGGAGTGAGAAGTACAGCCAAGCGGGATGCCGAAGTTGATCGAGGGTGGTCAGTCTACGGTTATTCCAACCACCGCCTTGATGTACCTTTGCTCGAGCCGCATGAGGAGGAGTCGGACCTCCGTCAATTGAATAGATTTATCTTGGCAAGTCCCTTGTGACCGTCCTCTGGGTTATCTCTTTCCGTGAATGACTTTCCTTTCAGAGTACTTTCAAGCTCCTTTCTCGTGCTGCGCCAGCCATCATGCCGTCTGATGTGCTGAAACCTCGCCGCGCATCTCTTTGTGTGCTTAGGGACTTGTCCTACTGCTCTAGCACTGAATATACTTGATTAATGTGAGGCCACGCGAGAGGGTAGGTACCTTTAGTGCCTAGGAAACCACCTCCATTGCTTTAGTAGTGAAATTGAGCCTTTCAGCTGCAGGGTAGGCCGTTTGATCTGAAGTGGCGCCAACCAGCTAGCTTACTAAACCCTAATCTCAGGTATATGGCGGGTGTGCCTCTAAGTCAGCAGTCCTCAAGTAGACTCCAACTCTTGTGAACCCAAGAGTAGTGTACTCTTACTTTATCCTTTGCACCACGCGAGTTATCTCAATACCGGAAGGGTTTCGTAACTTAGAGATTAAATAGACACGACCGTTAATTGAATGATGAACGATATATTCAATAAAGTGGTATTTATTCGCNAAAAAAGCGAACACGGTCATTTCAGCGTGATGCTCATGAGGCAAAGGCTCAGCATGTCGGGTTGGCAGAGAGAGTCTTGGGCAACCCTAGTGCTTCTGACACTTTGAAGAAAAGCACAGAAGATTATCTGATGAATCTTTTCAACTCTGCAGACTGAGCTAGCAATTACTTCCACTTATTCTATTTGACTGCTCCACCCACCCTTTAGTGTCTCCTCATTGCTCTTCCCCTCATTTGGATACCTCCTCTCCTTCTATGCATATTGGATACCTCACTCAATACCTCCTACCTTTTTTCTTCTTTGGCCTTCAAGGGTACTGTAACAGTCATTATAACCTTTAGAGCTATTTAATACTAATATTTCTTCAAATCTGTGTCATGGAAAGAACTTAAGCAGGATACAGGTAATTAAGAAGTACCATTTGCTTTTCTCTACCCCTCTGTTTCAGCCAAGCATCTGTCTCATGTCCAGGGATATTTGGCTCTGGAAACACAGGCAACTCATCTGGATCCTCTCCACCGGTATCACCACCCTCACCCTCCATGTCTGTTTCATGTATGAGCATTGGGTTGCTGATATCAAATGCTTCTGGTGCATCACCATAATCAAGGCAGAGATTACAAAGAATAAGCATTGCTTCAATAGCCTTGTATGTATTAAGCATGTCTTGCTGAGGCAGAAGGTAGCGTAAAGATCGAAATTGAGCCTTGAGTTTCCCAAATGCATGCTCAACACCAATTCTTACAGATGACAGGCGCTTGTTAAAATGTTTCATCTGTGGAAGATCTGCTTCTGGGGCCTTTGATAGTTCCACCTCATCAAAAGGACAGACAACATAAGGTGAAGATGGATAGCCTGATAGATTGATTAAGAGATCCACAAGCAGGCTCTATTTGCTAAGCACTTGCCTTTATCCATTAGAATGTACCTACCCTCTTTAAAGATCTCATGTCAATGTTTCCAAATAAAAGACCATTTGAAGATGGTAACATCAGGCACTGAGCCAGGATATCCGATTTCATAGGATGTAAACCTGTCTTCATGGTCTGTTGTTGCCTGGAGATTTGTCTGAAAATGAATATATCAGTAAAGCTTGTCACTGAGAAGCAATGCTCTTACTGCAAATCACTGTTTATGGTTCATATATGTTTCACCTTCAACACAGGGTATCTCTGAGAAATAAACCATGCAGCCATCACCAATCCCTATACAACCAGGAAATCCAGACTTGTCTTCAATGTAGTTGGAGATTTCCAGTTGTCGTGCTTCATTTGGAATCTTGACCACTTGATGCTTGAGTTTTCGCAAGGCCTTGGTTATATGCCAGCAGTAGAGAAATACTGTTCCATGTTCTATGGATAGTTTCTGTGCAATATCAAGGCTGTCGCTGCCAGGCTGACCATAGTGTGCAAGAAAGCACCCCAACTGGTATGGGACAGGCCTTTGAGGACGTCTTGATGACTGAAAGATTGGATCATCCTGAATCCTGGCCACTATCTTGCCAAACATGCCCTGACTTGTTCTATGGATTCCAGGCTCCATGAAAAAGTTGTCAAGTAACTTCAATCAGTGTACATACCAAAACATTCCCTGGAACCAGTGATCTGGTGCTCGTAAAGCAACTGCAAAGAAATCTGCAGATTTTGGAATCTTGTCATATCCCCTTTGCACTCCAGCCCTGGAAATCTGTGCTGCACTTTCAAGCCAGTTGATCCCTTTGAGCTCAAGCAGCTCTGAGCATGTATCTTGGGCCAGATCAAACATGTCCAAGTTGCCAAGCGCAAATTCTTCTTCATTCTTGTCATGGGTGTGGTCCAGTATTTTGGCAAGAAGGAAAAGTGTTTCAGCATTTTTCATGCTGGCCACAGAGGCCTCTGCATATAATGGCACAAGTGTTGAGTATTCTACCTTTTTCTTTCATTCGCTTACACAAGGCCTGGAAAACCATCTTTCATCAAGAAAAATGTGAGAATTATTGTAGGAAACATGTGATGTATTTTGAGAATTTTTCTTTCTGAAATACATTGGAATTATGCAGTTGGATAACTGCCACCAGCAACAATACAGAACTTACAGTGAACAAATGTGGCACTATGTTTGTTATGTAATGTATGCCACTGCTCTCAAGGAGATATGCTGGAAATATGGAGGCTCATGTTTTCAGCATGCTTTTGGCCAGAAAAAGGCAGGAATGATGTGGCCTGGGATATTTCCAGAATATTTCACATGGAACTGATGGCAGAAATACCCTGCCACATTTATCATGGTCTCTGCCACCAGAGAGATCAAAGAAAGATGCAATGGGAGACATGCTGGAATTATGCTGTGACGTCTCAAACGTGATGCGTGACCATCACAGCATAATTCTGCCATGTTTCCTCCTTCACAGATACAGAAATCATGCCACTGAAAGGAAAGTTAATACAGCTCAAGTTCTGATACACTCCAGTCACTATTATGCCACTGGAAGGAAAGTAAGCGCTCTTGCTGTTGATTTTGTTATAGTTACTCATAATAGTGACTGGAGTATATCAGAACTTGAGCTGTATTAACTTTCCTTTCAGTGGCATGATTTCTGTATCTGTGAAGGAGGAAACATGGCAGAATTATGCTGTGATGGTCACGCATCACATTTGAGACGTCACAGCATAATTCCAGTGTGTCTCCCATTGCATCTTTCTTTGATCTCTCCAGTGGCAGAGACCATGAATAAATGTGGCAGGGTATTTCTGCCATCAGTTCCATGTGAAATATTCTGGAAATATCCTGGGCCACATCATTCCCACCTTTTTCTGGCCAAAAGCATGCTGAAAACATGAGCCTCCATGTTTCCAGCATACCTTCTTTGAGAGCAATGGTGTAAATTACATAATAAACATAGTGCCACACTTGCTTACTATAAGTTCTGTATTGTTGCTGGTGGCAGTTATCCAACTGCATAATTCCAATGTATTTCAGAAGGAAAAATTCTCGAAATACATCACATGTTTCCTACAATAATTCTTACATTTTTCTCAATGAAAGATAGTTTGCCAGGCCTTGTGTTATAGATTACAACACTCTAATTTATATTATCTCTCTCTATTCGATGCTCTCATCAACCAGGCACCCGAATGGTATAAAAAGAAGCAAGCCGAACAACTCGCTCAAGAATCCAAGAATGCAAACACCACTACTACTTCGACAGCTGCCAAGTCATCTTACACTTGCGTCATCAAAGGCGTTTCTTGCTCCTTCAACCCAATTGCTTTATCTGCTTTGAAAACCCCTGACAACTACCAGGGTATAATCCTCGATTGCAGCACCAGTGACCACTTCACCCCCTATCGTCATCTCCTCACCAATTTCGTTGAACTCCAAGAACATACACATGTAGCCAACAATTGTGCTACCTTTGTTGAAGGGAGAGGGATGATGGTAGTCGAGTTACCAATGGGCAACGGTCAACCTTCAACCACCCTCACTCTCACGAATGTTCATTGCACTCCCTCATTCATATTCACCCTCATTCCAACTATGTGAATGGACCTTGCTGGCTATGGCATACTTCAAAAGGGAGGTATGGCAACTATCGCTGCTCCTGACAACAACACCATAGGCTGTGTTCCTCTTACACAAGGACTATATTGCATTATAGACCCACTTGGCAGCTCTGATGGATCAGGACCACTGCATGCTAACTCTATCACAATGTTGTCAATGGATTTTCACATTGTTATGGGCCACCGGAGTTTTGGAGATTTAAAGAGAATGATAGAGGGGGGAATGGTCAAGGGGATCAAGGTCAAGGACCTATCAGGTGTGCCTCCAATTTGCAGAACATGCATCAAGGCAAAGGCCATTTGTAAGCCTTTCAAGGAGAGTAAGTCTCCTCACCCAACAGTCTATGCTCAGGAGATCTCTTCCGACATCTGGGGACCTGCCTCAGTCAAATCTATCAGTTGCAAGAACTATTTTTTTTCTTTTTATCAACCACTTCTCTCATGAAACTCTTGTCTATTTCCTTCCCAACAAATCAGACACCTTCGACACTTACCAGCAGTACGAGGCCTGGGTGCACGTTCAATGTGATGCCAGCATTAAAGTACTTTGTTCGGATCGAGGGGGACAATACCTAGGTGCTGAGTTCACTTCGCACCTCAAACACAAGGGCACCATTTGCAAACTTACAACCCACGACTCGCCTCAATTAAATGGGATCGCTGAATGCACTATGGGTGTTCACGTTTCGACCGCCCACGCTCTCCTCATTCAATCCAAACTTCCTACATCCCTCTGGGCCGAAGTGATTTGCTTCAGTGTCTGGCTTCACAACCGCCAGTTCACCACTTCAGTTTTGACTCTCAAGACTCCTTACAAAATCGTTACCAGGAGCAAGCCTAACCTTTTGATGCTCCATCCTTGGGAAGCTAAGGTCCTAGTTAAGGATCCAAAGGCCAGTAAACTCCAATCTCGTGTACGAGAAGGACATTATTTGGGGACAGATGAGGAGTCATTGGAAAGTAGGATATATTGGGAGGGGAAGTGATCTATTACAGTGGAACGGAAGGTTTTCTTTGACATACCGGATGCTGGAAGCGTGTCCATTGAGGGGGAAACCAGTAGTGACAATGAAGTCGAATTCATCTACCTTTTCAATGACTCCACTTCCAACAACCAATGACCTCAACCAGCGCTCCACTTTCCTCAAGAGGATGACAATCAACCTGGTGAATATGCTGCCAACAACAATGTTGTTCTGCCTCCTTCACCTCCTCCTAATCCTCCGCCTTCTCAACCTTCTATCGACTACAGAGAAGAAGATGGCGACAACAAAATACCCCCTTTGATGGAAGATTTGGATGACAAGGACAATAGAGATGAGGAGGATGATGAGGAGATAGAGAAGGAGTTGTTGCAGGGAGAAGAGGATGTGCAGGAGGAAGGGGGAGAAGGAACGCTGCCTACCGTTTGGATGCCTGGCCACTTCAACATGCAAGAACCTTAGAATACTAGTCGTATGTGCAGGAACGTTGCACCCCCTCCCGGTTTCTACACTGAATTGAACCAGGAAGCTCAAGGGAGAGGTGCCAAGGTTCCTCAGCCATACACGCCAAAGGAAGCTGCATTAGCTGCACTCATCACAGAGATTAACAAGATATTAGGGCAAGAGGGAGTTAGCGTTGGTGCTAATCAGGACTTGGTGTCTGCACTCACCATGGCGATGGCTGCGTCCCAGGACTTGGATAGTCCAACATTCGAGGAAGCAATGGCTGGAGAGGAGAAGGAGAAGTGGATGGAGGCTATAAGGGAGGAGATGGCTCAGATTGAGAAGATGCATACCTACGATGTTGTAGAGGTCGACTGATGCAAAATACCAAATATTATCAGCTCAAGATTTGTGCTTTGTCACAAGAGAGACACTCAAGGTAATAGCATTAGGTACAAGGCTTGACTTGTCGGCAAAGGCTACTCCCAACATCCCAGAATCAACTTCAATGAAACCTTTGCCCCTACCATCTGTCCAGTCACTCAACACCTCATTCTAGCTCTTGGCGTGACCATGGGCTCAGCAATCAAGCAAGGTGATGCGAAGAATGTGTACCTCAATGGTGTTTTACCTCCAAATGAGATCATCTATATGCACCTTCACCCAATCTTCTACAAGCTCAACCACAGCCTTATCCCTCATTGCAACCACACTAAGGCCAACAGCAAGACACTCATACTTCAACTCTGGTGTCCTCTCTACGGTACCAAGCAAGGCGGTAATAAGTGGTATGAAGAGCTATGCTTTGTACTCAAGAAGCTCGGCCTCACCAAGTCAAATGCCAATCATGCTCTCTTCTATTGCTTCAAGTCCCCTTCTGAGTACTGCCTTCTAGGAGTTGCTACTGACGACTTTACCTATGTTGCTGACTCTACAAGAACTGTCAAGAAGTTGAAGACCAAGATGGGGGAGCACATGGAGTTAGTGGAGATGGGAGAACTTAGCTGGATCTTGGGAGTTGACATTTGCAGGGACTGAAAGGCATGCACTATATCTCTTTCTCAGTCTGCCTACATCACCCAGATTCTTGAACAATTCGGTATGACAAACTGCAAGAATGCTACCACCCCTCTTGAACCATACATTGACCTCACTCCCAGCTCTGAGCATGTCTCCACCGCTGATACACTGCCTGCGTAGATACCCTCTCAAATTTGCAAATCCATTCATAAAGTTCACAAACCAACATAGCTAATTAGAGAAGATCTTCTTGAAGGAAGGGGAAATATAAGAGTTGGAGTTATCCCTGACTGTCAACTAAGCAGACGCCCTAGAGAACGAAGGAACATTGAGTAAGACAGTTCTGCAATGACACTTTAAGTTCACAAAGGTCTCGCAAATGTATCTGAAACGCAGTAATACTATTCAAAGTCTAACTAGCATGCCTGACCTGGTGAGGTACAATGCTAGGGGGAGTTGTGTGCATTACAAGGGAATTTGCCCTGACACTCGCTAAGCAGAAGTCTTTGTGAAGCAGCCAGTGGCTTCGAGAATTGATGAGTGATCCGCTAAGTCAATAAGCGTTAACATGACCAGAATTGGAAGGAATGGAAGCAGTGATCAATGTTGGTCAGCTAATCCAAAGTTCATGAACCTGCTTGGAAAACTGGAAAGTACTACTAAAGCTTATGTGGTCATTATCCTGAAGCTCAGTCAGCCTGCCCACAGCCAAGAGAAAGAAAGAGTCAGCAGAGTAGTGAAGCAGTGTGGCTTGGGGGAGCCAAGCACCCAAAAGTCAGATCAATTTGTCGGATTAGGTGTGCGAATGGAAGGGCGCGCTCTCTGGAAGCAATCCTTGTTGAATATCCATGCGGACTCAACAACAGCCGTGTCCAGAACAGGTTTGCAAAGCACCTGGGCTGCGTTCTTAAGTTTGAGACTCAACTCTTGGCCTTCGATACCCTCATGTGATTGTGTTTCTTATCTCTCTCTGTCTCCGTCATCTATTTGTTTCTTTGTCTGTTTGCCAAACAATAATTACATATATATACATCTCTGTTTTATTTATTATAGCATTAGCAGGTAGCTAGCATTTGTATTTCACGTCGGGACTGTGTTCCCAGAAATCTATGAGAGCCATCTGTTATCGAGAAATTAACCAGAGTTGTGTCACTTGCGTTTTATCGAATCCTTCTTGCATTAAAGTTGCTCGAGGCTGTGTTCCTCTGTTCGCGAAGTTATCTGTCGTATCTCAAACCATACCGTGTGTTAGCAAAGTCACTTCATGAAGCATTTCTATCATTGCTGGTTGAGCCTTAGCCCCCCCCTTGAACTTGCAATTGTACAAGAAGAGTTCTAGAAGCCTCTGTTGACTTGACTTAGAGCTTTTACCTATACCCCTTGCCCACCTTTATCTTCATGAAGGTATTTGGTGTGTTGTGTTGTTGTGGTTGTGTGGGTGTGTTATAGTTCTAAGGTAGTTCCAGCCAAGTTTCATCTAATGTCACGTGACTCAGCGTGACACGTCCAAATCTGGATAAAAATTGCCTACTAAATACTAGATAATCTCTTTAGTTATTTTCCTCGCAGTTTTGGGCAAATCTAGCTCCAACATTTGATGTAAATATGTACTCTGAACGTCCGGAATGAGTTATAGGCTTTTTGGCCAAGAATTGGGGAAGTAGTTCCCCAATTACATGATGGTGCACCTTTTAGCTGCTCAAGACGCGTCGTGACGTGCCATATCCATGCCTCCCTTCAGCAAGACCACAAGATCTCGCCTAGCGAACTTTTCGCAAGCTGCAAAACATGTTATTGAGCATCTATCTCCCTGAAAAGGCTCAAAAAAGCGAAAGATTGACCAGGATGATCAGCCTGTATGTCACAGATGCCGTTCTTGGCCAATCACATATGTTAACTCCACTAGACAAACTCTTGTAACACCGAAAACATACCGGAGGCTGTGCAAACATACCAAATGTCCATTTTCGAGATCCCATCCCTCCCACCGCCAACTTCGGCCGCCTCTGGAATCACTACCACTTTCTCACTCCCACCGGTACATCCACCCAAGGTCACCATAGAGGACTGTGAGGATCAGGATTCCATTCTTGAGTCTTACTGGTGCTCTCAAGGTGATGAAGTCTTGCTCGATGACCTTGGTGACACACAGTCTGAGGTTTCATCACTTTCATCACTTGGCAGCATCCCGATGGGTCCAGAAAACAATGCATCCAGAACCCCACCTGCTCCACCATCATCTTCCCCTTCTGGCAGTGGAAACAATCGTCCCTCTGACTATTGTGATGGGCATCTACGTGAAGCGCCAACCATCCTTGAGGCTCAGAAAGCTTTATCTGATCTCAAGGTATTTTTGCGTGGACCATCAGATAGGCCTCAGATGCTTTGCAGATTTGTTGAGCATCGAGTTAGAGGTATGATAGACCTTCTATCACTCTACTCTGAGCCTCAATCACCTTCATATGGTCGTTGGGGAGCTTCATCGCTCCAGGCTTCAATTGCCATTGGGCGCTCAAGTGCATTCTGCGCCCGAATACTCCGAAAGCTGTGTCGTGCCTATATCTCCTGTCGTGAAATTCTCTCCATCAATCCTTATGCTGGTTGGCGATCCAACATGCTTGTGGATGAGGATTTGAAAAGCAATGTCTTGCTCTTCCTCCAGGGTCTTCGTCCAGAGCACATCTCGGCCAAAGCACTGTGAGACTATTTAAATCGAGCAGATGTTCAGGAAGAGCATGGTATTGCCCATAAAATCTCATTATCAACAGCAAATGCATACCTCCACTCCCTTGGCTATCGTTTCACCAAACCGCCTAAGGGTCAATTTGTAGATGGCCATGAACGTGACGATGTTGTCAGTCATTGCCAAAACAAGTTTTTACCCCGAATGGCTGAGGTGCAACCTCAAATGAGGATTTACGACAAGGATGGGAAACTGGTGTTTTTACCCAGTAATGGCACTCACCCAGTTGTGGTCTGGTTCCACGACAAGAGTATATTCTATGCTCATGACCGGCGAGGAAAGCGATGGTTTCACAAGGATGCACCTGCCAAACCATATGCCAAGGGAGATGGGGTTTCATTGATGGTTGCGGACTTTGTCTCTGCTGATTATGGGTGGCTTGCTGCTCCTGATGGTTGGTCTGCACACGTCATCCTACGGCCTGGCAAAAATCGTGATGGGTACATGTCAAATGATGATATTCTTGAGCAAGCCATGCTTGCCATGAAACTCGTACAGGAGGTTTACCCCAATGAGGATCATTTATTTGTATATGATAATGCCACAACCCATCTGAAACGTCCAGATGCCTCTTGTTCTGCCCGGAAAATGCCTAAAAATCCAAAGGAATGGCTGGTCGATGCTCCTGTCCGTGATTCTGATGGCAAGGTTATTCCGGGTCAGAAGGAAAAGGTGCAGATGCAACCAGGATACTTCAATGGGCAGATACAATCCTTCTATTATCCTCCTGAGCATGAGTGTGGAGGTCAATTCAAGGGGATGGCTCAAATACTTGAAGAGTGAGGGATCAGCACAGGGTCAAAATTGGCAGAGTGCAAGGGATTCAAATGTTCACCCCCTAAACAAGACTGTTGCTGCCGAAGGATTCTGTTCAACCAACCTGACTTTGTGGATGTACCATCCAATTTAGAGGAGCTTGACGATCAACTTGGAGTTTCTGTGTTGTTTCTCCCCAAGTATCACTGTGAACTCAATTTCATTGAGCAGTGCTGGGGCTATGCTAAGCGCCTTTATTGGCTCAACCCTGAATCCTCCCGTGAAGATGTGCTGGAAAGGAACACCCTTACAGCTGTTGATGCTGTGCCCTTGATTTCAATGCGCCGGTAAGCCATTCACTTCAACTATTTCAATCTTGATCAGCTAATGGTAGTCATTTAGCTTTGCTAACCGGTCTTTACGCTTCATGGATGCCTATAGACATGGTCTAAGTGGAAAGGAGGCAGCCTGGGCTGGAAAGAAGTATTGGGGCCATCGTGTTTTGCCTGCTGAGTTCTGGGATGACCTCNAAAAAAGCGAAATTATGATAATCAGTGTTGTATTTTGAGAACTAGTTTGTCTAGAGGGCATATATTTACTTGAAACTTGATTCAAGTGTACTATACAGCAATATCTACAACTTTTTGGGGCTAGATTCTGGTTACATGGGGTTGTAAATATGTTATTGCAATATCTTGTGTTTTCGTTCGCTTTTTTTCTGAATTGGGACGCGCGGGTCACAGAAATGTCACACCACATGACGTTAGATGAAACTTGGCTGGAACTACCTTATATTTTTGTTGGTTAGAGAGCCCTATTTTGCTACCTGCACATCACCGCCTTACTCCCACCCAAGAAGAAGTCAGAATATCGTGAACTTGTTGGACTTCTTATGTACCTTAGTGTCATGACTTGTCCCGACCTCACTTCAGCTCTCCCTGTACTCGCTTGCTACCTTGAACAGCCTCACACCACTCACATGGAAGCAGGTCTCCATGTCCTTCAATACATCAAGGTGACTAGGGAGTTCCGTCTCACTTTGGGAGGGAAGGACTTCATCTTATCTGGTTACTCCGATGCTAACTGGGGCACAGAACTTCATCAACACTCAATCTCAGGCTTTACCTTTTTGACTGGGACCGGCATTATCTCTTGGAGCTCAAAGAAGCAACCTGTCATCACCCTTTCTTCTACTGAGTCTGAATATGTTGCGTTAACTCATGCCGCTAAGGAAGCAAAGTGGTTATGGACTCTAGCTCACGAGATCTTACCTGTTGTTGGCCTCGGCTCTCATGTTGACAAGTTCAACCCTACCGTGCTCTATTGTGACAACCAGGGAGCCATAAAACTCTCCACCAATCCGGTCTTCCATGCTCGTACAAAACATATCGACATCCACTTCCACTTCATTTGTCAGACCATTACCTCTCATGATCTCTAACTTGTCTACTGCCCTACCGACACTATGGTTGCCGATATTATGACAAAGCAACTCGCGCGCATCAAGTTTGCTCAGTTTGGGAGGATGATGGGAGTTCTTGGTCCAGACGGGTCAATCAACTCTGATGCTCGCATCAAGGGGGAGTGTTGAGTATTCTACCTTCTTCTTTCATTTGCTTATAGATTACAATACTCTAATTTATATTATCTCTCTCTATTCAATGCTCTCATCGACCGTCTCCTATTCTCGTTTCATCTTGGACTCCCGATTGGTGTATGGGCTTGTTTGCTTGTGTCAGCTCGATCATTACTTTATATTTTGCCTCGCCTTGTCAGCCGTTCCCTCAGTTCTTTCTATTAGACCTGAGGGTACGTTGATACGACCGTGTTCGCTTTTTCGCCAATAAATACCCATTTTATTGAATATCGTTCACAATTCAATTAACGGTCATGTCTATTTAATCTCTAAGTTACGAAACCCTTCCAGTATTAAGATAACTCGTGCAGTGCAAAGGATAATTAAAGAGTACACTACTCTTGGGTTCACGAGAATTGGAGTCTACTCGAGGACTGCCAACTTAGAGGCGCGCCCACCATATACCCGAGATTAGGGTTTAGTAGGCCAGCCAGTTGGCGCCGCTTCAAATTAAACGGCCTACCCTGCAGCTGAAAGGCTCAATTTCACCACTAAAGCGATAGAGGTGATTTCCTAGGCACTAAAGGTACCTACCCTCTCGCGCAGCCTCACACTAATTGAGTATATTCAGTGCTAGAGCAGTAGGGCAAGTCCCTAAGCACATAAAGAGATGCGCGGCGAGGTTTCAGCACATCAGACGGCATGATGGCTGGTGCGGCACGAGAAAGGAGCTCAAAGTACTCTGAAAGGAAAGTCATTCATGGAAAGAGATAACCCGGAGGGCGGTCACAAGGGACTTGCCAAGATAAATCTATTCAATTGACAGAGGTCCGACTCCTCCTCACGTGGCTCGAGCAAAGGTACACCAAGGCGGCGGTTGGAATAACCATAGACYRACCACCCTCGATCAACTTTGGCATCCCACTTGGCATACTAGAAAAGGCAACAAGAATCTATTAATAGTCACAACGCGAGTGCAGGAGTGGCGCGGCAGCACCTTGGTGTATCCAATACCCTCTTTTTATCCCTTTATCTCTCTCTCTAGCTGGGGCCTGGACTCTCTTTATTTATAAATCTCGTGTACACCTGTTTACCATGCTCCAGTGATCGCGCGGCTCCAGATAGTATATATATTGGACTCTCTTAGCATAGTTTTTCCCCAGAGAATTACTGCTGTTTTATTTTGTGTTTACTTTNGCATTTTGCAATCGACTGGATTTGTGACTTTTATCTCGCGCGGCGTGATAATCAGTAAAAGAAAGATCAAAGCTATAAAGAAGTAACCTTAGGGTTAACTGTGTGATTATCGAGTACTCCTTGATTACTTGGAACTAGTGTGCACAAGAGAGAGAACTTGTAAATTCTTAATACTCTACACCACCCCCCATACTTGCACCCCCGATTTTGGTACGGCACGACTACCAAAGGTTTATACATTATACTTACCTCGCACGGCTTGACTTGGAGTTGGTGTTAGGTGTTAGTTGGTGTGTTAGTAGTCTCGCTGTTCTCGATCACTCCACCATCCAAAGCTACCCCAACAACCTTGTCATCACTGTCAAACACCTTCTGCTCTGCCTCTAAATGTGGACCATCTCCCAACCCTTCCTCCTGTTCCTCCTGCCCTCGCTCCACGTGACAACAATGACTCAAGCATCCCTGAGTTTCCCTCTCTCCAGAATCCTCCCCCTGAACCCAAAGGGATCAACACTCACGCCCTTTTCGTCTGCCACATTTCATTGGAAGGGACCGCTATTTGCTTTCTGTCTTTCCATCTTGCTTATTATCCTTTGACTTATCTATGTCAGGCCTATTACCGACCCAAAGTCTACTTTTGCATGGCGGATGTCAAACACAGTCATTTTAGTTCCGCCAAGTTCTCCATTGGGGACCACATCATAACAGAACCACCCTGCACCAGAGGGAATCTCTTGCACGCACTTTTGACCTGGCAGTGTTATGCTTCAGGACCCAGAGTATCGGTGATTACTCTCCATGTCTGTCATCACTCCCCTTCAAACCTTTAATGGGAACAATTACACATTTCAGTGTTCCTCACCACGTTCAACCTCTGTACCTCAGAAGCTTTAGTCAAACCACTGAACAACCTGAGGTACTCCATAACAGAGGATACCAGATACTGTTTTCTCATTCCATTTTTCTCAATGATACCAACACCCTAACTCTCAACATGACTCAATACTTTGGTCAATACAATTGGCCAACAAATTTGGATCAACACAATGTCAGAAGGATATTGCTTATCCTGTTGAGTCCTAGAAGAGTGATCATTTTCTATCAAAATGGAGGCTTTTCTCTATTCACCAGAGAACTCATTTACATATTGGTCTATCAAGGTGACTTGATCCTTGTGTTTCAAGATAGATCATTCATAATGGTTTGACTCACATAACAGTAGTATGGTAAAAATAGCCCAAAAAGCAGGGTATTTTTGGAGCAGCCAAGCTCTAGTCTACTCCATAAATAAATTGGGTACAATCACAAGCAGCACAAGCTGGTAGCTAAGAGTGGGTGTCAGTATAGAAAATACTGTTGATCTTTGATCTAGCTTTGGTATCAGGCATGGCATGCTCAAAAAGGTAACTACAGTCTCAAGATAGTGTTGGTAGCTTGGTGCAGTATATACCATCTCCCAAACTCTCTTTCTCTCCTGTCTGTGGTTTGGACTTTCAGAAATAGTACAAGTGCACATAATATACATTAGCTATACATCCAACTTGTGTGGCCCCAGTACAGTATAAATAGACTGCTCTCTCTCTTATGTCTCAACATTGAATTATTGCTTACTCTTTGTTGCCCTATTGCTTGAATCTATTTCTTGGCTTATTTTATCTTGCATGGCATGATATTTGTGAACTTAGAGATAACAATACACTAAGCTGTACTCTGGTTTACACTTGAGAACTTGCAGATACTAGCAGAGAAGAATTATCTAATTCTTAATGCTCACTACTACCCCCACAACTTGCACTTTGATTTCATGCAGCCCAACTTTGTTATCCAAAAGGTCACCCCTTACAAGGATCTTGCGTGGCTTGACTGTTAGGTTGAGTGTGTGTGAGTTGAGTAGTTTAGTTTCTTAGTCTCACCATTCTCAATCTCTTCACTGTCTTTGATCTCTTCAGCAGACTGTGTAGTCTACATAGTACCTGACTCTTTTCTTTTCTTTTTGACTCATTTTTACTAACATTTGATGGACTTGGTGTTTCATAGTAGCTGCACTTTGATATTGCACAGCTACTGATTATTTATAACTTGGATTATGGATTGCTGGCTGTGAATGTGCAACAAACTTTGTAGTCTAAAAGACCTGGTTTTGTACCGTAGTTATTTAGCTTATTCCCAACAATCTACCCTTTGAGCCAAGTATTCTCCTGCTGGTACTACTCATCTGCCAAAGCATTACTCTCAACTCAGACTATCTCAGAACCAACATTACCTTGAAAGCTTATTGACAATGAAGACCTTTCAACATTCCACAGAACTCACTATTCCTGCAACCATACAGCTTGATACACAACTCAATACTCTTGTCAACCAGATAGGATGGAACATTGTTTTCAGCCAAAGGTCCAACAGCTTCTCTTTATCCCAACAATTTAATCCTTCTGTTTTCAGATGGATCAATCATTGTGCTTTGATGAGCATAACATTTTCTCTAAGGTATTTGGTGTTTTATCATATGGCCTTGTTGCCTAGAGAGCCTTAGTTTGCTACCTGTGCATCACTGCTTTCTGATTTTCTGTTCAGCTTTGAAAGCTTTGAACTAAATTCCCAAGGCCAATCACCAAATTCCATGTCTTTTCATTCAGGCAATATTAAGGTAGGGGACATGGACAAACAGCAAAGGTCACATGACATCTTGATTCCGAGGCCTCTAAATGGGGTTCGGCAATCCCACCAACAAAAGTGTGTATAGAGAAATGGAACTGCCGCTTTGGGCAAAACGGTTCCCAGGCCCCTAGCTACTGCCCCACCAGCGCCAACGCTTGCACTGGGGCAGCCTCTTTGTAAATATTCCTGTGTTTGAGGGCATCTCGATTGCGCTTTAGTTGTATCAGAGTAAATGACACATCCCGTAGCTGTAATATAGCACTTCTGAGTACATAGCAGTGGATTATAGTAGGCATTATATGAACATAATAGTAAGGTCCCGGCGGTCAAAAATCATCCTCCAGCTCATCCCATGTGGCAACGGGTGCGTCGTTTAGGGGATCATTGGTACAGTGAGGTACAGGGCCACCCTGAGATGCCGCCTGCTCTAGTCGTCTGTCTCTTTGGTAGAGATCAACTGCTGTGATCAGTTGCATGAGGAGGTCGTCCTTCCTCATGTTATTGGTGACTGTCTTTCCCAGCATTCGCCCTTTGAAGTCGAATCTGCGATGCCAATCAAGCTGAAGCTTGATTTCATCAACAGTTATTCTTCTTCCACTGCCCTTCAAGCCCTTCCGAAGGGTTTCGGTGTTTAACTCTGGCACGAGAGCGTCTAGTGTCGCATTGTAAGCATTGATCTTTTCTTGAATCGCTTCCTGCCGGCGCCACTTTGCTGCCACCTGTTCCTGATCGTAGGCAATCTCTTCTTCACGTTGGCGTTTGTCGAGTCCGAGTGTCTCTACCTCTCGTTGCAGCTTCATAAGATACTGCTCCGATTCGCGATCAGAGAGACGCTGGAGTGGGGTGGCCCACTCCAGAGAAGAGAGAAAGAGGAGAGGAAGTCGCCGGAGCGGAGTAGATTCCGGGGCCGAGGGTTTAGTTTCGATGCTTTGTAAGCTTTTTTAGAGGAGCGCGTCGCGCCAGTCAAGGTTGGACCAATCCATTCGTGTTTTCTCGCAGTTCGAAGCTCTCGTCGTCATCGTCTCGCAGCCGTGGTGTGGTTCTCCTCTCGACTAGTCCAACGCAACTTGATGTAACTCTCAGTATTATTGCGAGAGTACATCAGTTTTGCGTTCATCTTAGAGACGTTCATGTGCGGTGTATGTCTCCACATAATCCGAGTGCTTCCAAGGAGGCCTTCATTATGGTCGTTTGTTGCATTGATGAAAATGTTTTCTTTGTCTGCGTCGGTAAGTTTGTGGATTGACCCGTTTTCATTGAACTCTGATGTTAACCGTTCCCAGACCTCGAGGGCACCCCGAAAAAATGCAACAAGGCAACCGCTGAGGTGCGGTAAGCTCTGTGCAAGTTTTGCAGTTGTGTAGAAGACGTCAGGCCGATCCCATCGCTCTCCGTTGAGGGTTCCTTTGATGTAGCTATCTTCGTCGAATGCGAGAATGAGATGGGGGTTTTCGATGATGGTTTTGCAGAATGATTTAACCTTGGAGTGCAGCTTTGAGAGATCGATCGCATTGACCCGTTGATACGACCGCGTTTGTTTTAGCGAATATAAGTTCAATTTTCGCGATAATAAACTATAAAGATGACGTGGTCTGAGTCTCTAAGTACAAGAATAACTACGCTATCAATAAGGTTCACGCGGCTTGAGAGGGAAAAGAGTTAGTACTACGACTCTAGGGACACGAGAGTTGAAGCTACTCGAGGCTGTCAACTTGAAGCTGCCCCAGTTGTATTATACCCTGACTGGAGAAGCCACTTTAGTTGACGCCGTGCTAAAAGTCAGGTGGCTCAACTGAAGCAGCTTCAGAAAAGTCATATACCTTTACAACGCAACTGTCAGGACTCTCAGGCGGCACTACCAGAGAAGTTCAGAAATCAGGCGGCTTCATATTCATTGAGTACAAGTGCTGGAGCGGCACGAGTGGTCTTTCGAAACGACGAAGTCCATGGCTGGTGGCGTGGCTGGGTGGCTGTGATAAACTCCGACGCGGCGCAAGGAACTGA
>JANBPK010000889.1:0-57743 GCA_027579435.1 Candolleomyces eurysporus | reverse complement strand
GGAATGCAAAGAAGAACGTCGCGCCCAAAACACCATCCTCTGCGCAGCGATCTGCCAGTGATCCCATAACGGCCGTCTTCCCAGTGCCTGCGCCCCGTCACCCATTTCATCTTCTTCGGCTGCTCAACTCCTCCGTCACCATCCACAATCCAGCGGTACAAGTTGGCTTGGACGGCGACTCGGGTCTCTGGATAGCATTTGGGGGCATCACAGCGCTCAGCCGAGTCGTGGATGGCGCCTGCTGCAATCCGAGCCTCGAGTTCTGTATATCGCGGCGAGAATCGATTGAGACGCTCAGCTACAGCTGTGAGCCGGACTCACTGCTCAGTGGATCTGCTAAGGGGTTCACATTAAAGTTGTCGATCCGGAAATTGTGGGCATTGTTGAAACTGCTGGCCATGGGGCGGTCGAAGTGAAGGAAGGAGCGAGGCTGGACTGACCACATTCCCACAACCTGAACACTTTAATCTCGTGTGTTTGTGAGCTGTTTGTCGAGCGTCTATGCATGCTCATCTGACCCAGGGGACACGCAAAAAGAGGTGGCAAGCCTTATCTTGAACAGGCCTGCGGGCACAAACTGCCGAATTCGCTTCCCGGCGCAGATCTGATGCGTTGTCGGTTTCTCTCTCAGCTCCATCCTACTTTTGCTTGCCATCTTTCCAGCAGCCGCAGCGCTCTCATTCAGGCAATATTTCAATTGCGGGCCGATTCCCGTTTATTCAACTTCAGGCGCAATACCCTCCCCCAAGCATCTCCGACAGCTCATCTTCTCCAACCTCTCTCCCCCAGCTACCACGGACATCCTCGATTGCCTCCTCTTCCCTGTCTCGTTGCCAGGCTTATGAACATACCCCATGACTCTAGCTGGTTTCACCGAGTTCTGATCCTTTTTGACGCTCCGTTGTTGGTGGAGCCTGATTCTACGAATCTGCTTGTCAATTGGATTGCGTTGACGCATTTGGCAGCGTCTTATATCAACAATCTGCAGGTCGTTCCGAGTGCTATTGTGATGAAGTAGGCTCCTAGGAAGGCCTCGGGGTTGATTTGAGGATGGCTGGTGAAGGGGATGTGCTCGATCGAAGAGTGAGAGGGGATCGAACGTCTAAACCCATACCGATCCACATACTCGTTGTAAGCCCTACTCAGCCCTCTATCCCTACCCTCCCTTTCTGAAATCTAACTCATGGAATCGGTCCCAACTATATCCCTTGGTTTTGTCTGCGCCTTCGAGTGTGCTGCTACACCTATTATCTGCAGAAGATAAGAATGATCAAGTTTGAAGCGTTCTATTACCCACCATTTTGTTCAACCAGCACCTGGTCCCATTCTGGAATAGCCATCGATTCTCATCGAACGTCCAGCTATGGTTCCCGAGTTGAAGCACCTCGTCTGCCTTGCACTTCCGTCGAACTGCGACAGGTCAATGTTTGAGCTTTCGGATGGACGGTTATGATTCGATGACGGGGTCATGAAANCCCCCCACCCTCGGCATTGACGGGAATGGTGATGGTCGTTCAGAAGAAGCGAGATTTGAGCACCTTGAAAGTCATGACTCGCAGTACGACTAGCTCTCTCAACCGAATAGGTCTCCAGAGGATATCGGTAGGTTCCTCAGTTCAAAGTCATCCTCTCGAGTATACTTGACCTAGGAGTCGCTCTTGACGCTGGTTTTGAGGCGGAAAAGGGCCGTGCCCCTCTCCGCCGGTTCTCTTGCGAAGGCACGCCCAAGGCTGACTAGATCTCGCAGGTCAGTACATTCCAGAGGAACGTGCTCAGGCGTCTCGATTATTCGTGTGCATTTTCTCTGCCCATGGCTTGACTTTGGGTGTACATGTCTGAGCACTTCAATGGGTAGCGGATATGAACGTTTGAGGTCGCAATTCTTGCAATCGCTCGCCTGTCCCTCAAGTTCGCGACAGTCAGATCTTGTCCGAGCGATATTGCTACTCCTCGGGGATCTCGAATTTCCCAGTCTGCTTCTGAGTAAGTACAGCTTTTCTGAAGCGCTGATTTCTCTTGTTGAGCCCCTCTGACTCTTTGCAGATCTAGAGGCATCGTTGCTGCATTTTTTGGATCAAAAGAGAGCAAAGGTACCGTTAGGTGCGCCCATTTCGGTCTATGTTTCTCGGGCAAACATAATAGAACCCTAGTTTTCTTCGCTCTCTACTACGCACAAAGTCTGATGTATGACAACCGGCAATCTTTAGTTCAAGGATATCTCGTGTGGTGCCTGGGCGGCGCTCTGCCAAGCTTTCCTACCCACGTCATGTCAGCTTTGCTATTCACTCCAGAAAGGTAGTCATTAGGATACTATGTACCATTCGCAGAAGATAGGGAGTTTGGCCTGGTATCCTCCCCCACACCTCCCTTGACGCATCAGGCCCCGAAATACGTATCATACCTACACTAGCCTTCTCTGAACACGTAGATCGTGCTCTTCGGCGCATCAGAGGGTGGTATAATAATACCTTCGCCATGAAGATACCGTCTTGGGGCTGCATCCAGGGCCAAGCTTGGTGGGACAGGCCGATGCCACGGTGCCTCTGATGGGTTCTCGATCTCTCTCAGCTCCGTCCTACTTTCACTCCCATCTTTCCGGCAGCCGCAGTGCTCTCATTCAAGCAACATCCAAGACCGCGGGCCGATTCCCGTTCATTCAATTCTGGTTCTCCCTTGCAGGCCCCAGTGCTCTGTCCATCTAAGTATCTCCGCCAAACTCATCCTCGCCAACCTCTCTTCCCCTAGTCACAAATCTTTTCCCCGCCTACTCTTAAGTCATGGGTTCGAACTTCTCAACTCATACCTGTCAACATACTACATCTAAACCCTGTTCAACTCTATCCTTACTCTCCCTTTCTCAGATTCAACTCATGGAGGACCGGTCTCAGCGATATCCCCGGTTCCACCTACGCCTTTGATTGCGCTGCTACACGCATTATCGAGCCAAAACCAAACCAGAATTATCGCTACAGAAGATAAAGCACATCAAGCTTGAAACCAACCATTTCCATCACCCGCACCTGGCCCCGTTCTGGAACGGCCATCGACCCTCATCGAACATTGAGCTCCGGCTGCTAAACTGAGGCACCTCGTCTCCCTCTCAGCTCCGCCAAGCTGCAACCGGTGGATGTTCAAACTTTCGGATGGAGGCTTAGGGTTCAACGTTCAATGACGAGGTCTTGGAGGCCTCACCCTCAATGTTGATGGAAATGGCGATGGCCGCTCGAGGAAGCAAGACCGCCAGTGTTTCCATACCCCGAACACCTTGAAATTCACGACTCACGGTACGACCGTTGGCTCTCTCAACCGAGCGAGTCTCCAGAGGATATGGGTAGGTTCCTCAGTTCGAGGCCATCCTCTCAAATGTACTCGGTCGGTCTCGAGGTTGAAGACGGTTTTGAGTCAGAAGGGTTGTGTACGCCCCCGCCGGTTCGCTCGTGAAGGGGACGCCCAAGGCTGACTATATCTGGCAGGTCAGTACTTTCCAGAGGAACCTACTCAGGCGTCTCAACTATTCGTGTAGGGAAACAGTGTTTTCTCTAAATCGCAGCTAGGCTTTGGGCGTACATGTATATGTCTGAGCGATTTGATAGGTAGCAGATGTTAACGTGGACAATTCCTTCAATCACTCGTCTGTGCTTTCAAGTTGAGGACGGTCAGATATTGTCCGAGCAACATTGCTACTTCTCGGGGGATCTCCCATTTCCCAGTCTGCCTCCGAGTAAGTAGAGCTTCTCTGAAGCATTGATTTCTCTTGTTGAGCCCCTCTGACTCCCCGCAGATCTTGACTAGGGTATCAGCTTTCATCAGAGCGTCGTTTCTACACCTTTTGGATCAGAAGAGAGAAAAGGTACCGTTAGGTGCGGCCGTTTCGGTCTACGATTTTCGGGCAAACAGAGTGGAACCTATTCGGCTACTGCCAGCTGCCCGAGTTGATCATTCAAGTTGGCGACTGCACAATCGAGCGCTGAGATTGGGTCAGATAGAGACTATTGAACGAATCGCATACGAGTCTACATAAATCTGAATGTGCTTTAAGATTATTCCACGCAACCTGCCAAGTAATAACGAGTTTATAAGAAAAAATTCCTTGTAGACCACTTTATTGATTCACTTACGCTCTCCGTAAAATGGTTCAATCGGCACTTCCATGCCTGCTTGCCGAGTCCAGGGGCACAACATCTCCTGGAGGGTTGGATGAATCAGTCAGATTAACGATAGCTAAACAACAGCAATCAGAGGTACTCACTCGAGTTCAGGTCTTACAAGAATGGTGCGACGCGAGCGAGAGAACAAAATAGATCTGCATAATTTGTCGACAGTTAGAGGAATGTTTGCGCAGTAACAGTGGAATACCAGCTGTGTTTTGCGGACTTGACCAAGCAAGATCGCGCGTTTCTGTGTTGGACCAATAAGCAGGGCTCGCTGCGTTGCTTGGAATGTTGCCCTTACCGAACCTGATTGGTTGGTAGGACATACCTGCAGGTTGAGTTGAGGTGAGAAATAACAATACCTACCACTTTCCGAGACCTCCGTAAACCCTCTTAAAAACTCTTCAGCTCCGTCACCCGTTGCCAAACTCGCTTTCCAAGCTTGTGTCGTTGTCGTTGTCGATGGTTCATTCAACTCCAGGTCTTTGTCGCTGGTGCCTCAAGCCGAGGTGCGGGTGGTAGCAAACTCCGTCAGGTAGTCTTGACATCCAAGCACCGAGTAAATGAGGGTGCTGATGTCGAGTCCACAAGATCAGATTTGTTGAATAGGAAGAAAGTGTTCTTCCGGGAGATTTAAACTTTGCCAGCGAGACGACGCTGCTGAGCCTGGGTTGTGACAGCACTACTGCAGTTGTACAGCTTCCAGCAAAGAGATCACGCAAATTGAGATATCTGCACTCTCCACAATGAAAACAAGAATTGATTAGCGTCATGAAAATATAGTGCGAGGGAGGACAGAGAGACTTCCGTGTTCTTTTGATCCCTATCTTCTCTACGACGTCTTCCGTCTTTCGTAGACCAGTTGTATCAGCGATAATCACTGGCAAACCACCAATATCCATGGATGATTCAAGGATGCCTCATGCGGTGCCTGGGATGGGCGTGACGATCGCAGCTTCACGTTGAGCTCTAAGAGAAAGTTATATTTCAGTCAGTTGCGGCGCTCGAGAACAGAACGAAGCAGATACACATACCCAAGAAATTCCGCAAAGTGCTCTTCCCAGCATTCGGTGGTCCGAAAATCGCGAGCCGAATATCCGAATGCAAGAGTTCGCCCCTGCGGTGATCGTTCAAGTTTGGATTGTATCCATTCTGAACCCGCAGTAGGTGTTATCAATCGAACCAAACCCAAGATGACTTCTGCGAAAAGACTCACCATGGACGAGACAAAAGATGAACTTCAAATATCCGTTTGCACCAGCGGGGGGATAGTATACGACAAGCTACAAACGTAATCATCGAAGTCGCAATACCCATCGTGGTACGTCGTCCTTCCGAGAGGATCGAACACCTCATCCTTGTCGAATCCCAAGACCGTGATAAATTTGACTCCTCAGAGTCGGAGCTCGAGCTCGACAAGCTTGGTCTAAAAATCGACATACTGGCGCTATAGCCTGAGTCCGAGAGTCGAGTATCGACTCCTCGGATACACATGAAACCGATGGAGAGGCTTGTCGTCGTCGTCGTACTCGGCGCGGTGGAGAATGAGATGAAGACGAATCGTCGCCTATCAACGAGGCCAACCAACGATTAGTCGATACAGTCACCCTGAATGAGTGGTCTCGCCGAACAAACTTGGAGCGCTAACGATGATTGCTCGCTCAGAGCCACCCGTTCTGCCTCTCCCTTTGCGCATTGCCCTCGACAGAAACATCGGGTCAATTTACCTACCACCTTCAATGGTTCAACATTTCGCAATTCCACCGCAACAATTCTTGCCCAACGGTCCGAAATTATGCAACAAATTGTGCAACAGCGAGGGTTAGTTCAAACGGCCACAATCATGACTTACGCGAAACTCGCCATTATAAGTATGCAGGCCAGAACTTCAGATCTGGAAGGACCCATCAGCCACCCATTGACGCATCTTGCGGGTTATCTGAGGCTCCTTCTCCACACAAATCTATACTCCACTCCGTTTCCATCTGCATATCAATCTTGTTATGGTTGATTGACCCGAAGGTGAACAAAGCTCTAAGTAGTATGAATATGGATACTTTCCCGTGGGCTCCCTTGCATCTATGTACTTCTACTCGTAATGGAGCTTGATTTCGTCTCAATCACAGTATGTTCGAAGTGGATTCTACTCGGCGCCTAAATTGTCATATACCAAATATACCAAGTCCTTACCGACTGTAACCACCATCCCAGGCAAAAAAAAACGATTATTGTATCGTGAGACTCTCAATCTCGGAGTCCGTCTGCTCAAAGTCCGTCTCCTCGAGGTCCTTGGATATGTTTTCGAACAATTGACGAAACGCCACATTGATTTCCGGAAATTCTGGAGTCCCGTCCCATTCTCGGCGAGCCCAAAACACTCCAGGTGCAATCCAGGTAGCTGATCCCAACCGACGCAGAATGGAACGACTCCATAATCTACACCCTGGCTTGCAACGATACCAAGGGCACTAAATTTGAACAATAAAGAAAGACTGAATCTCAGTTCAAAGTTTGGAAAAGATTGAGGACTGTACGCACCGAAAGGTGAAATTGCCGGAAGACATTCCAGAGGGAATCAATCTGCTTGTGTTCGACGGCCAATGACACCCACCAATCAGCGCTTGGTGGCGTATGAAGGACGTTGGAGTGTGCGATGCCTTCATCTACTATTGAGAAACATGGAAGAAAGGCCAATAATACGAGGAAGCTTTTCGGGTATGAAAACTGGGTGTCACAACCCTCTTCAATACCATAGCATGAGATTTATACTGTTGAGGAGAACAAAGGATGAAGCAGAAGCAAACTCACTCGCACACACCCGAACAAATGCATCCCAGATGAACACCCTTCTTTCACTCTCTTCAACGTACAGTTTCCCGCAACGGCCAGGGTCCTTGAGGAAGTCGAGCAGCGATTTGTGGTAAAAGCCATATTGGGTCCTCGTCTGGTCGCTGTGAGGTGGAATCTGAATCAATGAGTGAAGGGTTCCGAGCAAGTGCTCTGCCTCGTTGCTCTCTGGGTCTGTTTGCAGGAGCATGTTTGTGTTGAAAGCCGAGGAAGAGAGCGAATAATCGGTAAGGTGGATTGTGTGAACCCACCGTACCGAAAGAGGCGGATCCGGACTAGACTCCAAAATGTGTGTGTACAATGCGTCCAATTGTTTGAGAGGGTTTGAACTTGTTTTCCGAGTGGGTTCCATCCTCAAAATAGCCTCTAGCAACGCCTTCGGAGGCTCTCGGTGACCCGTGTCAAACAACCGGATCACCGTTGCGGCGTAGATGAACTGACCCGACGCACCCTCCACCAGGGTCTGAATTGTTCCTGGCGGTGGCCATGACGGAGGGAAGCTGTAACGGTAACGAATGAGATCGAACTGAGCTTCTAAAAATAGCGTGATATCGGCGTCGGCATTGTGCTCTACATTCAAATCAAGCCTCTGGGCGAAGGGGGTGAGATTTCCTTTGGGGTTGAAGAATTCGCGAAATACGCGCTCGGGACGGCTGGCGATGAGAATACGAAAGGGAAAATATGGATCCGAGGACGCTACTCGAAGAACTTGGAGGACCTCCAACTGGTCTTGGGCATTTGTTCGTCTCGGCGTGGCCCGCATGCCTGTGCTCGTGGTATCGTGGTATTGTTCGGCCTCACATTCGTCCAGGCCGTCGACGATGATCGCACCCCGCAGCTCTGGCCCTTTGGATTGACGAACGACCTCCCGGAGAGGGGCCAAAACGAGAGTTTCCATCTGTACGTGCAGATTCTTCTCGAGAACATCCGGGTTCTTCTCCATAGCAGCGGAAATGGCATTCTTTAAATCCTCTCGATGCCAGGCGAGCTGGTGTGCGATGGTTGTGACGAAGGCGGTCTTCCGGCGCCTGCCAATGGATGCTGACCAGGATGCAAAGAAGAACGTCGCGCCCAATAGACCATCCTCTGCGCAGCGATCTGCTAGTGATCCCATCACGGCCGACTTCCCGGTGCCTGCAGGCCCCGTCACCCATTTAATCTTCTTCGGCTGCTCAACTTCTCCATCATGATCACCTTCTACAATCCAGCGGTACAAGTTGGCTTGGACAGCGACTCGCGTCTCTGGATGGCATTTGGGAGCATCACAGCGCTCGGCCGAGTCATGGATGGCGCCTGCTGCAATCCGAGCCTTGAGTTCTATATATCACGGTAAGAATCGATTGAGACGTTCAGCTACAGCTCTGTGAGCCATACTCACCGCTCAGTGGATCTGCTGAGTGGTTCACATTCACAGAGTTGTCGTTGTAGTTCTCGATCCAGAATTTACGGGCCTTGTGGAAGTTGCTGGTGGTGGCCATGGGGCGGTCAGAGTGAGGAAGGAAGGAAGGAGGCTGAATTGGCCACATTTCCACCGCAGCCTGTAATATCGTCCATCTTGTGTATTTGTGAGTTGTTTGTCGAGCGTCTATGTATCGCTCATCTGACCCAGGGCCCAGGGGACGCGCAAAAAAGGGGAAACCTTATCTTGAACTGGCCCGTGTGCACACTAAACGGCTTTCAGGGGAAGATTGGGATTTCTTGCCCTTTGGCGCTCCGTTACTGGTGGAACTTGATCCTATGAAACCGAGGGCTCCTGGTGAGGAGCTTAGCTGCCGGTTTAGCGGCCTCTTATATCAATGATCCGCAGGCTGTTCAAGTGTTAGTGTGATGAAGGAGGTGCTTATTGAGGCTTTGGGGTTGATTCAGAGATGGTTTCTAACGGGGATGTGGTTGAAGCAGGAAGGCAAAGAAGAAGCAGAAGAGGAGGAGGGGATTGAACTTCTAAGCATACCGGTTCACATACTCCCTCTAAACCCCGTTCAACTCTCTATTTTTACCCTCCCATTCTCATATTCAACTTGTGGAAGATCCGTCTTAACTGTATCCCCCGGTTTCACCTACGCCTTCAAGTGCGTTGCTACGCCTATTATCGAGCCAACGCTACCGGTATTATCTCCGCAGAAAATGAGCGGTCTGTTACCCACCATTTCGTTCACCGCACCTGGTTGCATTCTGGAACGGCCATTAGCCCTCATTGAATGTCTAGCTAAGGTTCCCGAGTTGAAGCACCTCGTCTGCCTCACACGTCCGTTGAACTGCAACTGGTGCAACATGCAGAGAGGCATGTCCAAGGCCATCAAAACACTCAACGGAGTGGTCTGAGGGATTAATCCGGACAAGCACCCGTACCTCGACTCGTAATAGAGCTTGCTTTAATTTGCTTCAATCATGCGGTTGTAGAGTTGCCTTTAAGCTCTAGATTTTTACTCGGCACTTAAATTRTCATATACAAAGTCCCGAGCGATCAACCCAGGCAGAAAGAACTGAAATTTTATCGTTGTGTATGACTCCGGCTCTGGGGGTCCCTCTGCTCGAGGTCCTCGATTGCCTTGTTGAACAATCGCGCAAACACCCTATCGATTGCCGCCTTATTCGGGGCCCATTCTCGGCGTGGCCAAAACACTCCAGGTGCAATCCGGGTAGCTGATCCCAACCGACGCAGAATGGAACAGCTCCATAATCTGCACCCTGGCTTGCAACGATACCAGGGGCACTAAAGATGAACGATAAAGGAAGACTGAATATCAGTTCAAAGTTTGGAAAAGATTGAGGACTGTACGCACTGAAAGGTGAAATCGCCGGAAGACAATCCAGAGGGAATCAATCTGCTTGTGTTCGACGGCCAACGACACCCACCAATCAGCGCTGGGTGGCGTATGAAGGACCTTGGAATGTGCAATGCCCTCATCTGCAACTGAACTATATGGAAGGTCCGTCAGGAATTCGAGGAAGCTTTCCGGGTATGAAAACTGGGTGTCACAACCCCCTTCAATACATAGCATCAGATTTATACTGTTGAAGAGAAACATAGGATGAAGCAGAAGCAAACTCACTCGCACACACCCGAACGAATGCATCCCAGATGAACACCCTTCTTTCACTCTCTTCAACATACAGTTTCCCGCAACGGCCAGGGTCCTTGAGGAAGTCGAGCAGCGATTTGTGGTAAAAGCCATATTCGGTCCTCGTCTGGTCGCTGTGAGGTGGAATCCGAATCAATGAGTGAAGAGTTCCGAGCAAGTGCTCTGCCTCGTTGCTCTCTGGGTCCGTTTGCAGGAGCATGTTTATGTTGAAAGCATAGCCACCCATATAACGGGTGATCATGTCGATTGCGTGAATCCATCGTACCGAAAGAGGCGGGTCTGGACTAGACTCCAAGATTTGCATGTACAATGCATCCAATTGTTCGAGCGGGTTTGAAGTTGTCTGAGTGGTCTCCATCTTCAAAATAGCGTCTAGCAACGCCTTCGGAGCCTCTCGGTGACTCGTGTCAAACAATCGAATGACCGTTGCGGCATAGATGAACTGACCCGACGCATTCTCCACCAGGGTCCGAATCGTTCCTGGCGGTGGCCATGACGGAGGAAAGTTGAAACGGCGACGAATGAGATCGAACTGGGCCTCCAAAAAGAGTGTGATATCGGCGTCGGCATTGTGCTCTACGTTCAAATCAAGCTTCTGGGCGAAGGAGGTGGGATTTATTTCGGGGTCGAAGAATTCGCGAAATACGCGCTCGGGACGGCTGGCRATGAGRATACGAARGGGAAAACATGGATCTGAGNGATGCTGCTTGAAGAACTTGGAGGAYCTCCARCTGGTCTTGCGCGTTCGTTCGTGTAGGCGTGGCCTGTGGGCCTGTGATCTTGGTATCGTGGTATTGTTCGGCCTCGCATTCGTCCAGGCCGTCGACGATGATCGCACCCCGCAGCTCTGGCCCTTTGGATTGACGAACGACTTCCCGGAGCGGGGCCAAAACGAGAGTTTCCATCTGTACGTGCAGATTTTTCTTGAGAATGCCTGGGTTCTTCTCCAGAGCGGTGGAAACAGCATTCTTCAAGTCTTCTCGGTGCTGCGCCAGTTGGTATGCCACGGTTGTGACAAAGTCGGTCTTCCGGCGCCGNTCAATGGACGCTGACCAGGATGCAAAGAAGAACGTCGCGCCCAAAACACCATCCTCTGCGCAGCGATCTGCCAGTGATCCCATAACGGCCGTCTTCCCGGTGCCAGCAGGCCCCGTCACCCATTTCATCTTCTTCGGCTGCTCAACTTCTCCTTCACCATCCACAATCCAGCCGTACAAGTTGGCTTGGATGGCGACTCGGGTCTTTGGATAGCATTTGGGGGCATCGCAGCGCTCAGCCGAGTCATGGATGGCACCTGCTGCAACCCGAGCCTCGAGTTCTATATGTCGCGGTAAGAATCGATTGAGGCGCTCAGCTACAGCTCTGTGAGCCAGACTCACTGCTCAGTGGATCCGCTGAGGGGTTCACGTTTGTAACATGATTCGTAAAGTTGGCCTTGTCGATGCGGAAACCGTGGGCCTTGTGGAAGTTGCTGGTGGTGGCCATGGGGCGGTCGAAGTGAAGGAAGGAGGCTGGATTGGCCACGTCGTGTGTTTGTGAGCTGTTTGTCGGGCGTCTAAGAAGCCATCTTGACCAGGCCCACGTGCACAAACTGCCGAATTCGCTTCCTGGCGCAGATCTCGATTTCCCTCTCAGCTCCGTCAGAGGATTCTCGCCCCCTCCATCCTCATCTCCGGCTGGTCACGAGTCTACTTTCCAGCCGCAGTGCTCTCATTCAAGCAACATCCAAGACCGCGGGCCGACTCCCGTTCATTCTGGTTCTCCCTTGCAGGGCCAGTGCTCTGTCCATCTAAGCATCTCTCTGTCAAGGATACGTTCTGGTTCCTGCAACGCCTCTCACCGCGTGGCGAGCTTCAATCTCTGGACATTGCCTGACAAACTCATCCTCGCCAGCCTCTCCTCCCCTAGTCACAAATTTCTTCCGCGATCGCCTACTCTTCTGCATCTCGCTGCCGGGTTCACGAACATACTCCACTTCCAAATTCTGATCTAGGGTTCGCATGCGCATTTCAAGGCTCTCGTCCCAGGAGGACGATTTGAACCGGATGATTGGGCTTTCTCGCCTTTCGATGCTTCGTTACTGGTGGAGCTTAGTTGCTGATTGAAGTACGTTGACACATCCGGCGGCGTCTAATATCAACAATCTGCAGGTCGTTCCAAGTGTTAATGTGACAAAGGAGGCGCTAAGGGAGGCTTTAGGGTTGATTTATGGATGGTTGGTGGATGGAATGCGGTCGACGCAAGCAAGAAGGATTAGGTCATGGGTTTGAACTTCTCAACCCGTACCGATTCACACACTATCTCTAAACTCTGTTCAACTCTATCCTTACCCTCCTTTTCTCAGATTCAACTCATGGAGGATCGGTTCCAGCGATATCCCTGGTTCCACCTCCGCCTTTGATTGCGCTCCTACACGTATTATCGAGCCAAAGCCGAACCAGAGCTATCGCTACAGAACATAAGGAACATCAAGCTTGAAGCGGTCCGTTACCCACCATTTCCTTCACCCGCACCTGGCCCCGTTCTGGAACAGCCATCGACCCTCATCGAACGTTGAGCTCTGGCTGCCGAGCTGAGGCACCTCGTCTCCCTCTCAGCTCCACCAAACTGCAACCAGTGGATGTTCAAACTTTCGGATGGAGGCTTAGAGTTCAATGACGAGGTCTTGGAGGCCTCACCCTCAACGTTGATGGAAATGGCGATGGCCGCTCGAGGAAGCAAGACTGCCAGTGTTTCCATACCCCGAACACCTTCAAATTTGTGACTCACGGTACCACCGTTAGCTCTCTCAACCGAGTGAGTCTCCAGAGGATATGGGTAAGTTCCTCAGTTCGAGGCCATCCTCTCAAATGTACTCGAATTAGGAGTCGGTCTCGAGGTTGAAGAGGGATTTTAAGTCGGAAAAGGTTGTGTATGTCTCCCCCGGTTCTCTCGTGAAGGGGACGCCCAAGGCTGACTATATCTGGCAGGTCAGTACATTCCAGAGGAACATACGCAGGCGTCTCGACTATCCGTGTGCAGAAACAGTATTTCTCTAACTCGCAGCTAGGCTTTGGGCGTACACGTATATGTCTGAGCAATTTGATGGGTAGCAGATATTAACGTCGAGGTCACAATTCCTTCAATCACTCGTCTGTGCTTCAAGTTGAGGATGGTCAGATATTGTCCGAGCAACATTGCTACTTCTCAAGGGATCTCCAATTTCCCAGTCTGCCTCCAAGTAACTCGAGCTTCTCTGAAGCATTGATTTCTCTCGTTGAGCCCCCGCAGATCGTGACTAGGGTACCAGCTTTCATCAGAGTGTCGTTTCTACACCTTTTGGATCAGAAGGGAGGAAGGGTACCGTTAGGTGCAGCTGTTTTGGTCTACGATTCTCGGGCAAACAGAATAGAACCTATTCTGCTACTGCCAGCTGCTCGAGTTGATCACCCAAGTTGGCAACTGCACAACTTGTGCGTTATGGGCCGTCGCGTTTCGCGGCATATTCCGAGGACTCAAGGGGGTTCATGGCCCTTGGAAAGTGCTCTTGTATTCTTTTACTCTAAAATTATAAATATAATAAAATTCATTATGAACCTTCAGAGTTTGAAATGCAATGAAAAGATTTGCACATCGAGGGGTTTGAACATAAGGCTACGGTCATGGTCACATGATATACAAGTCACTGGTTCTTATAAGCCTGTTTTCTTGGCACTGGGAACCTGCAGGGTACAAGTACCCGAGGATAGAGTCCTCGGAACCGAGCGCTGAGATTGGGGTCACATAGATACTATTGAACGAATTGCATACGAGTCTACATAAATCTGAATGTGCTTTAAGATTATTCCACGCAACCTGCCAAGTAATAACAAGTTTATGAAAAAAAATTCCTTGTAGACCACGTTATTGATTCACTTACGCTCTACGTAAAAAGGTTCAATAGGCAATTCCATGGCTGCTTGCTGAGTCCAGGGGCGCAACGTCTCCTGGAGGGTTGGATGAACCAGTCAGATTAACAATAGCTAAACAACAGCAGTCAGAGGTACTCACCTGAGTTTAGGTCTTACAAGAATGGTGCGACGCGAGCGAGAGAGCAAAGTAGATCCGCATAGTTCATTGACAGTTAGAGGAATGTTTGTGCAGTAACAGTGGAATACCAGCTGTATTTTGCGGACTTGACCAAGCAAGATCGCGCATTTCTGCGTTGGACCAACAAGCAGGGCTCGCTGCGTTGCTTGGAATGTTGTCCTTGCCGAACCTAGTTGGTTGGTAGGTCATATCTGCAGGTCGAGTTGAGGTGAGAAATAACAACACCTACCACTTTCCGAGACCTCCATAAACCCTCTTAAAAACTCTTCAGCTCCGTCACCCGTTGCCAAACTCGCTTTCCAAGCTTGCGTCGTTGTCGTTGTCGATGGTGCATTCAACTCGAGGTCTTTGTCGTTGGTGCCTCCTTCAAGCCGAGGTGCGGGTGATAGCAAACTCCATCGGGTAGTCTTGATGTGCAAGCACCGAGTAAATGAGGGTACTGATGTTGAGTCCACAAGATCAAATTTATTGAATATGAAGAAAGTGTTCTTCCGGGAGATTAAACTTTGCCAGTGAGATGATGCTGCTGAGCCTGGGTTGTGACAGCACTGCTGCAGTTGTAAAGCTTACAGGAAAGAGAGCATGCAAATTGAGATATCTGCACTCTCCACAATGAAAACAAGAATTGATTAGCGTCATGAAAATATAGTGCGAGGGAGGACAGAGAGACTTCCGTGTTCTTTTGATCCCTATCTTCTCTACGACGTCTTCCGTCTTTCGTAGACCAGCTGTATCAGCGATAATCACTGGCAAACCACCAATATTCATGGATAATTCAAGGATGCCTCATGCGGTGCCTGGGATGGGCGTGATGATCGCAGCTTCACATTGAGCTCTAAGAGAAAATTATATTTCAGTCAGTTGCGGCACTCGAGAACAGAACGAAGCAGATATACATACCCAAGAAATACAACAAACTGCTCTTCCCAGCATTCGGTGGTCCAAAAATCGCAAGCTGAATATCCGAATGCAAGAGCTTGCCCCTGCGGTAATCATTCAAGTATCCTTGGATTGTATCCAAGACTTTCTGAACCCACGATTTAGCGTCTTCGTACTCACCTTCTTTGATTTCTTCGCCCTCCCCAAAGTCGATGAGGGCCTCGACTTTTGCAAGGCTGGATATGATGTCCGTGCGGAGTTTGTCAAATTTTTGTTTTGTAACACCCTGAAATCGAAAAATTGACCCTCCCTTTGGTTGTACAGATGGAAAGGTA
This sequence comes from Candolleomyces eurysporus, assembly GCA_027579435.1. Lineage (NCBI taxonomy): Eukaryota > Fungi > Basidiomycota > Agaricomycetes > Agaricales > Psathyrellaceae > Candolleomyces > Candolleomyces eurysporus. The sequence continues at coordinate 42,380 of JANBPK010000889.1, read as the reverse complement.
CGCTGAACTTACCTCAGCAGCTCTGACAGCAACCATCCTCTGCCCTTCTGTCTCTGCATCAATCAAATCCTTCAACCCCTCCACCTGCGTCAAATCTAGCCTCCCATTCAAATACGTGTGTCTCATGAGTTCTCCCGGTTCTGCAGGTCAAAAAGTGGGTAGTTTGGAGAGGCCCGAAAGGGCGGCTGACACTACAGGCATGGATGAATTTGGCCAAGGAACAACTGTTCCCACAAATGGTCTCCTAAATTTTGAATCAATTATTTGATATAGTAGAAAGCTAAATGACTATATAAATTTTAAACATTTCAAACAATTTGTGCTTGGAAAAAATGTGGTTGGACTTATTTTGAATTTGGGACTCTATTTGATCCAGAACTGCCCAATGCCTTGCCAAGAAAAGGGATTCAACCTGGGAAAATATTCAAAATATGTTCAAACCATTTCCTCCAAGACTGAATTGTGGGCAAAATTTTGAATATGGGCAAGGATTATGTCAGTAAAAGAACTCAATCCTGTCTTTAAAATTTGTGTGTTGATTTGGGGGAACATTCAGCCTCTGATCTTATAAATCTTTGCCTGTAGTGTGAGATAACCGCACTGTTAGACAGCATTTCTCGCATGGTAATGCAAGTCCTTGTGTTGCGCAGTTACAAGTAGGGAGAGTATGTTGTTGAGACATACCGTATACTATGGATAGGCTACTGGGTGATGCTTGAGGGATGTACTACTGACTTTGCTTATAGAAAGTGCTTCGAGCTTTATTTGTACTAAACTACATGGTTTATATACTACTCGAATATGTGACCGTAACGTCACACAAAGTCACCTAGTGGTCTGTGCACATTGGATGACTGAGCATTGCGTGCTTAAGGTGCAATACTGACACCATTATGACGCTTTGCTCTAGAAGCTGAACCTAGAATACTACTAGACCTACTATATACCGAATATACTGCGTAATACTATTTATAGAGGTTTATGTAATAAGCGCCTGTCAAGCTTAGTGAAATACTAAGCCTAATGATTTGCGGAATGTTTCAAACTTAACCCGTCCAAGGGGTTTAGTAAATATATCCACTGGGTTTTCGTCAGTTGGGATGTAGAATAAGCTAACTCGCTTTTCTTCTACATACTCCCTGATCTTATGATATTGCACTTCAATATGCTTTATGCGTTTTTCCATTACTGGATTCGAGGCGTTAAAAAATAGCGCCCTGATTATCAATGTAGATCGGTGTGGGAGTTTTCATTGGTAAACCTAATTCCCCCAATAGTAGCCGAAGCCATGCGACTTGCTTTGCACAATCAAACAGAGCCATATACTCAGCTTCTGTTGATGACGTAGCTATCGATTTTTGGGTGAATGATTTCCATGAAACCGCGCTGCTCGCAAGGAGGACTAAGTTGCCCGTTTGGGAGAGCCTGTGCGTAGGATCCTGGGCGTAGTCAGCATCGGTGTAAGACTCGAGGCCAAAGGCCATGCCCTTGCGTCCTTCGTAAACTAAAGAATAGTTACGAGTACCTGCCAGATATTTCATTATGTAAAGAGCCTTCGATAAGTGCTCTTTGGTTGGGTTAGCGCAATGCTGTGCCATTTTGGTAACAGCGTAAGCAATATCGGGTCGTGTTCCCAGCATTAAATAAAGTAGGGATCCGATCACTGATTGATACTTGCGCGTGAGCGTCAAGTTGTTTGGCCCTGTATGCTTCAAAGGATAATATCCTTCAACCATGGGAGTTCTTGCCGCTTTAGCATTTGTCATGCCGAAGCGTTCTAGAACCTTCTCAAGATAGACGGTCTGATCAAGACTAATCTTATCTCCATCTATTTTGATGCGCATGCTAAGAAACTTGGTCGGTGTTCCGAGATCTCGGCATTCCCATTTGAGCATAAAATCAGCCTTTTTCTCATCAGCGAGAGCTTTCTTCCCAAAGAAGATTATGTCATCCACATATGCAATTAGGATGACAACTCCTCGCTTAGAGCGGAATATGAAAATCCCGGAGTCNTNGCGTTGAGACGCACAAAGCCCATTTTCTTCACAGACTGTTCAAGCTCTTGCCACCACGCACGAGCAGCTTGCTTGAGGCCATAGATGGCCTGGCAGAGACGGTAGACTTTCTGTTCCTGACCCTTATGATGAAAGCCTTTGGGTTGTTCCATATAGATTTCCTCATCAAGCTTTCCATAGAGAAATGCCGTTTTTACGTCAACGGCTGTCATATACCATCCATGAATGGCAGCGAGTGCGAAGACAAAACGAACACTCTCATACCTGACAACAGGTGAGAATAAAGCTTCGAAATCTATTCCCTCAATTTGAGAGAACCCTTTGGCGACATACCAGGCCCTTTTACGTCCATCGGACTTAATATCAAAGACCCATCTGCCTTTGATTGCCTTTCTCCCTTTTGGGAGGTCAACGAGTTTGAAGACTTGGCGTCCTTTGAGAGCATCAATCTCTTTGGACATTGCCTTTCTCCATTCTCTTCTTTCAGCTTCAGGTAGCCGTTGTAAATCTCGAAAGGTCCAATCGCGTGGACTTTTGTTAGGAAGTTTGCNAGAATCCATTTCTGGAACTGCCTGGGCTAGCAGAAAATTGGCAAAATCTTCTCCCCCATCGCGGCATAGCTCTGCAACAGTAGCTTTCTGTTTCTTTCAAGCACGCCTGTGCCTCTTAACATGATGATTCCACTTTTTCGGACCATATTTGTCAACAACATATTGTTTCGACATAGTCTTATCAACGTCCAATGAATCCCATTCAGTAGAAACCGTAAGATTACTACTTTGGTATCCATCAGTTGTGGGATAATCAATGTCCTCGACTTCACCTTCAGGTATCTTGAGGAGAGGTACATTTTCTGGAAGCGGTGGTGTAGTGCTTGGGCCGGGATTCCCTTTTTGCTTCTGCTTAGGCTTGGGAGCGCCTTTCGGCTTCTCACCAACGGCCTTAGACCACGATTTTTCCCCTGATACCTCACGCAGAATCTGCGTGGGTGCTTTCGATTCACTGTAGACGTTTCCTGGTCAAGTCGGAGGTTTTACCTGGCGGCCGGAGCGTCTAGGCTCCCCCTGAGGTCTAGCCTCGGGTATCTTGGCGGGCCGTTCAGGCGGATCGTCAGCGTTCCCATTGATGTGCAGGTCGTGTTCTAAGGCTCAAAACACAACAAGACAAAGAACCAAACTCTAACACCAACACACACACAAAACAAACACACCAAGTATCTTTGGAAGATAAGAGGCGGGCAAGGGTATAGTGAAAAGCTCTAAGTCAAGCTGGACTTGGGCTTTGGAACGTAAACTTTGCAATCACAAGTTCGAGGGGGGAGCTAAGGCTCAACCAGGTTCAATGTTATTGCTTCAGAAGCTAAACTTCGTAGACAACAGACTTCGACGATACACGGATTCGACTTCAGAAGTGAGAACACGGTCTCGACACAATATAACTTTAACAACGCGATGAGGACACGGCCTCCRAACGACTTCTGAACTTAAACACGCAAAAGATAACAGAAAGGCTCTCGTAGATTCGGTAGGTAACACGGACCCGGACGCAAAATACAACGCTAGCTACCCGCTATATAGATTCAGTACTTAGAGTCCAAGATTAAATACTGTAATTAAGTTTGACAAACATGTTCAAAACAAACAAAGATAAAAACACATGAAATTAGCCAGTCCGGAAAGAAATAATCATATGAGGGTATCCAGGCTCCAGAACTAGGGCTCGACCTTCCTAGACTTGCATCGAAACACGTTCGGAACCACTGCCGAAACGGCACTCCACTACTTCCACATGCTTTAGATAGTTCGGAATAGGTTCGGAGGTGAGTACCTTTGCTCCCGACCCTACTTCCGTCTATCCGGTTGGCTGGGCACCTCTCCCAAGCCCTTATCACGTCATTGCCCCAACTCTAGGCATTCCGCATTCTTCCGCACTCCATGCTTTCCGTGCTAACAACGTCGGTTCACAAGACCGAAATCTATCTCGGGTTCTGAAGACAACTGAGGGTCCGGTCTCCACTCCGCATCAGTTCACACCTTGAGTCGGCTCTTCAGAAGTTCTCAACCGAGCCGCTTCGTACTTCCGAATCCAGTAACTGTCATGTTTAATTGACTTAACAGATTTGCCATCACGTCCTCGAAGCCACAGAGTGACGTTACACCTTCCACTTAGCGAATGTCAGGGTGAATGTCCCTTGTAGTGTGCAGACTCTCTCCCTACGCCGTACCTCGCCAGGTCGGGCGCGCAGTTGTGGTTCCGAATCGATTTGTTACCCTTCGGATACGTTCGCAGGGCCTTCCTACTTTAAAGCGCCACTGCCGAACCGTCGTACTTAGGTTCTGAACCAGATCCTTGAGAGCTGCTAAGTCTGAAGCCGGGAACCGCTTCGACTCTTGGTTTCGCAATGTTCAGAAGACATGCTGAATTCTATAAGTCGTCATCGTTACTTAGTACTTTAATTCAGAAGAGCTTCCAAAGAAAAGTTCTATTAATTCGCGATTTTTCTAGGGGTATGCAGTCACCTGCCATATCAACGGCAGTGGTCCAAGGCATTTTGCCTCCTTACTATTGTGTGCTTGGATGGGAAACAAGAGGACCATGAGGGTGAACCCAAGAAAGGAAAGCTGGAAACACCGACGGAAGACAGCGGTGCCGATGTTGGTTCCTGCACATGCCATGCATCCATCTTGGCGCCTGGAAACTGAGTGTACATATGAACCCGAGTCAAAATGCCTCGGAATCACGAGCCCTTATTCACCATCTTCCTGTCCACATCGTTGCGTCTACAAACCGCCTCCCTTACTGTATCAAGTGTGCGGCAAACCAACAACTTTGCCTTCCCTCCTCCAATCACCGAGATTTCGTTCAACTGCCATCCAGCTCTGGTCGCCAGGCTTTCCCTCACTGAAAGCTTATCCAACTGTCAATCGATTCCCTTCATGGCCCACTTTGGATGCCCACTGTAAGTTCACGTTCATGTTTGTTGCCAAGCAGCGATCAATTTTACATGTTTCAGGTCCTGGGTGTTGCTCGAGGCAGGCATATCAGAGCGTACTGTACTTGGGCTTGCCTGCAACAAGATAGCTGGATACAACTACGGCACCACAATAGGGCTACCTGCTCCTCAGACACAGAAACTCGTGCCTACTTCTGGTCTGGATACTCGAGCAAGCCATTTCTGGCTGAGGTACGGTGTCATCTGCACGTTTGTCCTTGTCCCTATGCTGACTTGTTTGTGGAGGCTGCAGCGCAAGTGATGGAGTACTGGGCTATCCAACACAAGTGGTGTCCTGTTTGGGATCTCTCCACCTGGTTAGGCTCAAGACTGATACAGCAGGAGAGATTGGAGGGTGTTTGTTGCTCATGAGTGCCTATGACAACGCCATCCGGGAGCATGCCAGAGTCGAAAACAAGTCCAAATTCCTTTTTTTGCATGGTTGCACGGTTGATGCTTTCGTCAATGAGTTGTTTCAGCCACAGCATGTCGCAAAAATTCGGAAATGCAAGCCTGATAACGTTATTAGCAACGACCACTCCAAAGAGTCCAAATCTTTTTCAGAAACTTTGGGAGGTGGATGGATTCAATTCACCCATTTTGTGAAAGGCTCGCCGACATGTGAGCTATCACAGCAGGATCTCTATGCTGCATTTGTTTGAGGGATGGCTTACATTGGACAACCGAATGAGCAATCTTTCGATGTCATTATCCCGGTCTCTCTCGCCCAGTCTGACGCATTCTCATTCCATGACATGACTGCCATCTTCATCCAGTTCAAAGCAAGGAAGGTCAAGGGAGGGGTTCGTTATGACTATACTACCAGAAATCTTGATGTATTTCCAGGGGGCAACAGTACCCTGCCATACTGTTTGCTACTCATGGAATTTGGCATCGCTCCTCCTAAAGATCCTGATCGCAAGAAGGGTGCCGCCGTTCCAATGGAGACTGCACAAGGGCCGAAGAAGACCTCCTCCCGTTTGGCACCATCGACTCAGATGTGTCACCTGTGGTATAGCATCCGCGCCTCTGGATCGACCTCAAGCATCTGTAAACCTATTCACTACGCGCCCCACGTCTGGTTAAAGCAACCCGCAAGACGGATTCAACCCGTTTGGCGGCTCACTGCTGGTGAATCTAAAAATAGATGGCGGGTTATCAGTCAGGTTGAATTTTCCTGTTGTGAGACAGGGATTTGTTGCATTGGGAAACAGGTTATTGGGCTGACAGGGAATTTTGCCTGGAACAACGGGTGAATGATTGTGTCTCCAATATAGCCACCAATGTGGCGCGGACTTACAGCAATAAACTACCTTTTGAAACCCACTATTCTTCATGAGTACRAAGCTGCAGCATAGCCAAAACTTGGCAAACAACTTTGGCGGGCGATATATTTGGCCAAATAGCRAGTACAAATAACGAATCTGGCGAGYGATCGTCAACCACAACTCCATCCTTCCTCTCACCGTATATCAATCTTCAACTTCTATCCAATATGTCACAACCCRCCTTTATTACCGCAACTCCCAGAACCTGCCAAAACCASCACCAAATYGTCTAGTCCCCGCCAAGCCTGCTGCGTTACCGCCACAGGTCACCACCCAGGTAGTGGCAGACACACTCGCTGGGAAACACCACAGAGCAAGGGAAAARGCAGAGCGCATAGTACCGCCGAGAGCAGTGGTGCCAAAGTAAGTGGGCAGTTGAGCYAAGGTGATTCTGTCCGAGCTTGACGCACTGTCGCTGCAGATCRGTCRTTGGGAGAAAGCCTGCTCCGGCTCTTAACAAGGCATCGTCAAGCAGCACGGGCTCGTCATCTACGGACACCAGGAGGCCCCTGCATGCTCGCAAGTATAATGTCCTTCCTCATGGCTTCTATGATAGCTCAATCACCCAGCCTACTCGTAGATTCCCTCTTCAATCACCACCGATTCTTTTGACCCCGTTCACCCGTGCATCCATCATCTTTCGCCCTTGCGTCACCGCTTTACTTATTTTGTTGAGCTTTGAGACGGTACCTCGACATGATGATAATCTCCTACTCCCTCTTTCAGACAGACTAGCTATTGATACTATATTCATATTACCTAGTACTATTCAAGAAATGATTTCTCGTACAGCATTAGTTGATATCACCGTAAATCAAATTAATTTCACCCGTAGAGTGAATTGATTCTACCTGCGAATTCACCCATCAGCCTGCCGGAATATCAACCCGTGAAACGAGCTAAAAACACTAGAATTACAGGTAAAACTCACGCGCATCTACCTGTGAATTTAACCCACAAGACGAGGCAAATCAACCCGCCCAGTGACCTGGCCCCGGCGGATTGTTTGTAACAAAAATCAGGTGAAGATTCCTAGGAGTTCACCCGTCACCAATAACCCAAATGTACCCAGTCAGACGGGTTATCAATCCCAGTCAGCCGAGGTTTGGCAAACCGGCCGGGCGGGTGACCGCGTCGGGTGGTTTTAACCCGACGCGGAGCGCCTAGTGGATTTGTTGGGGCGTGCGCGAGTAAGCTGCTTGATCCTTGTTTCTTTTCCACAGGACTTGCTGTTTGTGGGCCGTCGCCAAGCGCAGCACATTTCGAGGACTCTGTGTTTACATTGTCCTTAATGTTAACCTTGCTATCCTCCAAGCCTCTGGTTAGACAATTCGTTTAGATGAATGACGGCCTGTCCAGAACAAAACTGCCAACACGCACCTTGGCCAGTACCAGGGCATCGCGGGCTAGGCGCGCAACATGAGTGTCATTGGAAAGCATGGCTAAACACGAAAATAATTGAGATGAAGGAAAAGCAAGACAACGAACGACGACTCGGTTTAACACGAAAACGTATCGACATTGCTCCACCCCACACAGGAGCAGTGGGATGCGACACCCACTGTTCATACCCAGAAAGCTTCGTCGCATTCTTGGCCGCTCTTCCAGGGTATCCAGGTGCAAACATATTGTTGAGCAATGCCTCTCCACGGTTCTCCCCACACTGGCCAGCGCCGATCGGTGGGTGTCATTGACAATAGCGCGCACAGAGGGTCAATATCTCTGGTCTATTTCCCGATACGGACATGACTTGGTACGTTTAGGTTCTCCGACCTAAGCCCTTGTCAGGGCCAAAACTTAGTCTTCTTATCTTTTTTGTCTCTAGTGCCCTTGGTACCGTTGCAAGCCTGCCTGCAGAGTCTGGAGCCGTTCCATATTGCGCCATTTGGAGTCAGCTACCTGGGTTGCACTTAGCTTGTGGCCACTGTGGGGACGTCGCTCCCCAAACGATAATCGGGCATTTGGTCAGTTGCTCAAACGAGCATTTGGCGACTCTTATTCCGGAAGGCTTTATTTAAATAGAATACGATTTTGTGTTACCCTCGTAGAGCTGTAAAATGAAAGCGACGAGAGCGAGGAAGAGAGCGCTAATAGTCTTGTTGAACATAATAGAATTCGTAAAATGAACAGACCCCTCATATCTGATTTCTGACCACAGACACCTGCGTTTTTGGTCCGTGATAGGAGTCATGCCGGAACAGGTGCTGAAGGAGATATCATGTACTGGATCTCTCTTAATTTTAACGAGCTATACGAATAAGCCCTAGCGGTTCTCCTTCCTGATAATCACAGTCAACAGGAGGTCAAGAATGTACGATATGAATGATCTGGACACATTGCCACCTTCAAGGTTCTCGGAACAGACATTCAGTTGACTACCATGAGGCGTTATCCATTTATTTTTACTAAAAATAATCCCGTAGTCCTTGATACAAACATTTATTTCAATGGTAATTATTTTAAGAAATGCCTCGAGTTCACCTTCATTTATTTTTTTCTTAAACAGCTCAGTGAACTCTAACACATCTGTGTCCCTTATAATCACCAACTCATGTTCGAGAAAGTGAGCAAATGCCTCTTAAGCGGGGCTAACTCCCAGAAACTGTTGGTTGCTGCCTACTTCACACATCATCGCCAGTAGTTTCAGTCTCCTTGAAACGCTTAATTGAATTCAACGAGAATTCACTCCCCTCCTCGAGCGACCTCTGATTTTATTCCTTGACTTGGGATCGCTGTCAGTTGCTAATACATACTAGTCGAGGTATAAAGTCTGGATTCACCCTGTCTAAAATTCCTCATAGACAGCTTGCATAGCAACCTCTACCAGAATATGCCTGAGCTTCGACCGGAATATGCTCCGCCCGGGGAGACGGCCAGCGATCTGTGGATGGAGCGATCAAACCTCATCGGCCTGATTATCGGAGCCGTAGCTTACGGTAGGCGGAATATGCCCATTTTCCTTGGAGTGAAAAAGGGTCTCATCGTTCACTAATAGGTGTTCTGTTTACCATCTTCGTTCAGTGTATTTTGGTTTTGCGCTCCAGCGATAGCAGCCGAAGGAACACCCAGTGGCTGATGGCCTACTCATCTGCCGTATTCTTGCTCGCAACTTTTGGCCTCGCAGGCAACGCCAAGTTCATCCAGATGTGCTACATCGACTATCGAAATTATCCTGGTGGGCCCAACGCGTTCACTTTTGACTTTTACTCGACTTTCGTCAACATGTTTGGAACTTCGGCGTACGTAGTCATGAATTGGCTTGCGGATGGGCTGATGGTGAGACTTCGTTTCTTGATTTGTTTTTTTACTTCAGCATGTTCACTCCTCACCTAGCTCTACCGGTTTGCGATGATATACGACCTCAAACCGCTGTTGATACTGGTCCCAGGCCTTCTCTACCTTGGAATTATCGGTACGTCAACACGACCTCTGCGGGCTGTCTTCACTCACAATATCCACTCACAGGTCTATCCACAACTTTACTGTGCTTCATGACGATGCCATCGCACGGGTTTTGGGACCCCATGACCGTCAAAATTGGGACAGCTTACTGGTCCGTGTCGGTGAGCACGAACGTCCTGATCACTGTGTCTATCGCAGCCCGTCTGTTCAGGATGAGGACGACAATCAAAAAGCTTCTCGGAGCCAAACATTCCTCCCCATACACCTCGATTCTGGCGATGCTCATCGAGTCAGCCGCGCTGTATACGACTTGGGCACTGGTCTTCATCATCACATATGCAAGAGGGGATACCTTCCAGAATATCGTACTGCCTTCTCTAGGCCAGGTACAGGTGCGTTGTTGACGAAGCTGGAGTCGTGATCAATCTCTAACGGCTATCACTAGGGCATCGCACCTCTCCTGATTATCTTCCGCGTTGCTCAAGGCAAGGCTTGGGCAAGCTCAACAGGTACAACAGCAAGAATGCGCAACTTGAACTCTCATTCAATGCGTTTTAACCCCGGTAGCGGAGTCATTGTGCACAACAGCCACGCAACTCAGCCGTTCCCCCTCACGAACGTCAGTGGGTCCCCTGCGTAATTCGGCATGCAAGTTGAAAGTCGATGATGCGTAGCGCAGACTTTGAAAGGGCCTGAGTGGCAAGCTTATGAGTATAAAGTCCGGTCGTCTGTATTTAAATACTTGCCCATGCCGCTCGATACTATTTACATTAAGTCTCTTCAATAAATTCTACACTACATTGCACTACACAACACAAGGTCCTTGAGCCTTATTTAAAGATGATTGAAAAACTGCTCAAATGTCTGCAAGCCGGCGTGTAGAATCTGGAGCCGTTCTACTCTGTATTATCTAGGATCGGCCCCTCAGATTGCACATGGCTTGTTGTGGCCCTCCTGAAACTCCATTCCCGCACAAGAGAGGTTTGAGCGGTTATATGAGAAGTCACTCATAAATGCATCTGGGCATGTGGATGAGAATGGCAGAGACTCTGGCCCCTCAGGACAAAGCACTAAATAGGTAAAATTTGATTTTTATCTGCCTCCTTCTCCGTTGCCCTCAGACATCTTTGGGGGCCCACAAGGTGCTAAACCTATCTCTATACGGGTGTTGATCAGACATTGAATGAAATTATGATCTGAACGTGGTAGTCAGGACGTGTCGAGGGCCACCTCCTGAGGGCTGCGAAATAAAGCCGACATCGGCTACAGGACCCAGGCGGGCGTTGGAGAAAATCAGGTGTCGGGATGACTTGAACATACGTCAAGAGTGTGCATTGAAATGATGGAAGTTAAGACGAGGCAAAGCAACATGGATGATGTCATCAGGAACCGACGGGCCGTCGGGGCGCCTGCAAACCGATGACATTGACCGCCTGGCGAGCCTTTCTTGTTCCTTTCCTCTTGCATCTGTACTGAGTATCGGCCTTCGTCCACCGCCCTTGTGATCGAGTACAAGATCCAGCACAAGGATGGGAGGGAAGGGCAAAGGGAAGAGACGAGCTCCGAGTCTCATACGCGTGAATGCCTGTTTCCGTAAACGGCGCGTGTCTGACTTGTGAAAACACGGTAAGTACATCTCGTATATAGGCCGATTACACTGACCTTTCGCTGTTGCATCTCGTCTCCTCGCCATCCAGGTCGCTTCCCTAGCAACCCCCCTAAGCAGAAAATCGTCTTGGAGGTTTCTCAGTCGCTCTTGCCGCCGATTTTGTCAGTCGAGAACCGTCGTGAACGCGTAATTGGTTTTTTACGGCACTCGAAAGCCAATGGAAACGCCTGAGTGTATTGGAATTGGTGAGTGCATCGTGTGCTGGCGCATTTTTGGGCAGTTTCCCTCATCTCGACTTTGCTTTGCTATGGCTAGCCATCTTCCCATTCTCGAACGTTCTTTGCCATCCTCCATATCTGATCGGGCTACTGAATCGGTTTCTCATCGAGCTTCTGCTTATGCGACCTTTCCTCCTACCCAGAGGCACTTGAGGTATCTCGTTGACACGCTTCTTGGGGGTGCTCTTGAGTGCACCGAGCAGCAACCTATCACGGCAAATTTTTGGGCTTACTTTGTCTTATCTTCCATGTCACAGATCTGAATGAGTCGATAAAGGTCAGTTTCGCAATTGATGCTACTCGCGAGGACAGAGTACTGGACTTATCCATTGAAACCTTACACAGCTCACGGTTTCAACGAAAGGCATTGCTTATGAGGACGTGGGACGGCCTGTGATCGTTGACTCTGTTATCGATGCCCGTCAGGGCCTTCATGGACGCTGGACGGAGGCGAATTTTCCGACCCACCAATGTCTGTATATAGCGCAAGAGGTGAGTAAAGTCGACCCCAGCTGAGTAGAAAGTCTATTCACATTTCACCCTTCTCGGCATCTCTAAGGCCCCTCAAAAGGATTATTTTAGTACCCAGAAGCTATCAGAGGATGAACCCAGGTCCAGGAAACCTTGCTTATGCAGGAACAGGTTTATATCTTATTGCGGGATCAAAGCAACGGCATGCATAATACCGCTCCGCCTTCTTCGGCGGCGAACGTAAGGTGAGTAAACGCAGTGGTAGAAAGATGTGAAGAGGGCTAGAGTCTAGGATGTATACACGAGAACATTCATTCCGAGCCAAATGCCGCCTTGACCATAGGATCCCCAAAAAGGAAGCGTTAGACGCTCGACAAACATTTGACAAACAGCTCAAAACAGTGCGGCGGGCAAGAGAGCTAATCCTCCTCCCACTTACCCCTATTATTGCCGCTCAATGACAACAACCTTCTTCCCCGACGCCCGCGAGTTCCATGTTGCCGAACAAAGCTTCAATGTCAATGTCACCAATAACACGTACTCTTCTTCGGCAGGAGGGCCGTTGAAGGGTAAGTCCGTCTCGTGGTGATCTATCCAGCATCTGTCACTAATTTTGAACCATATTCATAGAGCTGGCGTCTCGAATAGCAGCAGGCGCCATCTATGACTCTGCAGAGCGCTGCGACGCCCCAAAATGCCAACCGGAAACGCGAGTTGCTGTTCAAGACGATTTGTATAGCTGGATAGTGAATGGCGACAGGGAATCTGAGCCCCCGAAGAAGATGAAATGGATGACAGGACCTGCGGGTTCTGGGAAGACGGCCGTTATGGGATCGCTGGCAGACCGGTGTGCAGCGAACGGTCTCTTAGGCGGAACGTTCTTCTTTGCATCGTGGTCGGCATCCGTCGGTCGACGCCGGAAGACCGCCTTTGTCGCAACCATTGCCCACCAGCTGGCCCAGCACCGAGACGATTTGAAGAATGCTATCTCCGTTGCGATGGAGAAGAATCCAGGCGTTCTCGAGAAGAATTTGCATGTACAGATGGAAATACTTGTTTTGGCCCCAGTCCGCGAGGTCGTCCGTCAGTCCGATGGGCCAGCGCTGCGGGGTGCCATCATCANTTGACGGGGTGGACGAATGCGAGGCCGAGCAATATCACGATACCACAAATACCGGAACCCGGGGCAAGCCTGTACGAACGAACGCGCAAGACCAGTTGGAAATCCTTCAGGTGCTTCGAGCAGCGTCATCGGACCCATCCTTTCCGTTCCGTATTCTCGTCGCCAGTCGTCCGGAACGCGTGTTTCGCGAATTTTTCGACCCCGGAATCAATGCCGCCTCCTTCGCCAAGAAACTCGACTTGCACGAAGATTACAACGCCGACGCTGACATTAACCTCTTCTTTGAAGCCCACTTCAACCAAATCCGTCGTCGATATGGTCTACCCCACTCGTGGCCATCACCAGGAGCTATTCAAACGTTGGTGAAAAATGCATCTGGTCAATTCATTTATGCCGCGACCGTCATCCGGTTTCTTGAGATGGGCCATCAAGAGCCTCCGAAGGCTTTGCTTGAGGCCATTTTGGAGGTGGGAACGAGAGCGCTATCTTCGAATCCACTCGAACAACTGGACATATTGTATTCCCACATCTTGGAATCGAGTCCAGATCCGCCTCGTTCGGTACGATGGATCCGTGCTATTGACCTTCTTGACTTTACCTCAGGAATCAACACAAATATGCTCTTGTCAACGGACCCAGAGAGCAACGATGCGGAGCACTTGCTTGGAAACCTTCATTCGCTCATTCGGATCCCACATCACAGCTACCAGGCGACGGAGCACTATGGCTTGTACCACAAATCACTGCTCGACTTCCTTGAAGACTCTAGGCGTTGCGGGAAGCTGTATTTTCAAACGAGCGAAATTAGTGGATTCATCTGGAACCAATTCATTTGGGCGTGCGCAAGTGAGTTGATTTTTCCATCAGCCTTGGTTTCTCTCTTCAACTGATGTCACTGTATTGAAGAGGGTTGCAATAGCCAGTATTCATACCCTGAAACATTCCTCAATTTCTTGGCTGTTTTTCCATATTTTGGGGGCAATGTATCTTCAGGCAGTGCGCACTGCACAGTCCCTCCTACCCTAGCCGGCGTTGATTGGTGGGTGTCGTTGGTCATTGCACGCGAACTAGAAAATTCTCTGGTAGCTATGTTCCAAAAGGTTCATGATTCGGTGCGCTTAGAAATCTCGATCTTGTCAATCCCTTTGGCTGAAATTTTCAATATTCTATTTTATTCATTTATAGTGTCCCTGGTACCGTTGCAAGCCGGCATGTAGAATCTGGCGCCGTTCCATTCTGCGTCAGTTAGGGTCGGCTACTTGGATCGCACCTGGCTTGTTGTGGCCCTCCCGGAAATTCGGCACTCATGCTAGGTTTACTCGATTGGTTACAAAAGCAATTGGGCGTGTCAGCGCGGATGGGGATGGCAGTGGCGACTCTGGGTCCCGACAAGGTCCTACATAGAATGCGGCTTTGGCTATGTCTTTCTACGTTGCTCTCACGCATCGTTGAGGTCCAGCCGATACTAAGCTTATCTCTATCTATGTGTTAATCAGACATTGAATGAAGCTCACGACATAGACCTGGTCGTCCTTCAGAGAAAACTGCGACAGAAATGGGAAATTGGGAATTGGAACTTGTGTCGAGGCTCAATTCTTGAGCGCCGCGAACAGAAGCCTAAATTACTTACAGGACTCACCTAGAGATTGGAGAAAAGCATATCTCGGGACGACTCGAGCATGCGTTCGGAGTGGGATGAACCAAATACTGACACAATTGAGACGGGGACAGGCTAACCTCTTGTCGCAGGGTAGAAACGGCCGTGTGGACTGGGCTAGCGACGACAATTGTGCCTGTTGATTACAGGGAAAGGTTGGACGAAGATGAGACCCATCCTGGTAGGATATGGGCTAGGCCAGATGGCGGGGCTCGACAATCGAATAAACACAGGGACGCCGAAGGACAAGCTCTCCCGCCGCCAATACCATGGCATCATCCTGTGTCTGTTTTCGGGGTACTAGGGCTAAGCCAGCTGCCTCTTGGACCTAGGGATCCTCAAAAGGAGCTCATGATATCCGGCTGTCGAACAGGCGTTTGACGCCCGACAAACATCAGACAAACAAATTGTGTGAAGGCTGACATGAGACGGAGTGCAGTGAGAACGAGAAAGCCAATCTTCCTCACACTTGCCCTACTATTGCCGTCAATGACAACAACATTCTTCCCCAACGCCTGCGATTTCCAGGTTGGTGAACAAAACTTTAATGTCACCAACACGTACTCTTCTTCGGCAGGAGGGCCATTGAAGGGTAAGTCCGTCTTGTGGTGGTCTATCCAGCATCTGTAGCTGATTTTCAACCGAATTCGTAGAGCTGGCGTCTCGAATCGCAGCAGGCGCCATCCATGACTCTGCAGAGCGCTGCGACGCCCCAAAATGCCAACCGGAAACGCGAGTTGCTGTCCAAGACGATTTGTACAGCTGGATCGTGGATGGCGACAGGGAATCCGAGCCCCCAAAGAAGATGAAATGGATGACAGGACCTGCAGGTTCTGGGAAGACGGCCGTTATGGGATCGCTGGCCGAACGCTGTGCGCCAGATGGGCTGTTGAGCGCGACATTCTTCTTTGCGTCCTGGTCAGCGTCCATTGGTCGGCGCCGGAAGACCGCCTTCGTCACAACCATTGCACATCAGTTGGCTGAACACCGAGAGGACTTGAAGAACGCGATCTCAAACGCTATCGAGAACAAGCCAAGCATATTCGAGAAGAATCTACATACGCAGATGGAAGCACTCATCCTGGCTCCATTGCGGGAGGTGGCACTACAACCTGATCGACCAAGGCTGCGGGGTGCCATCATCATTGACGGGCTGGACGAGTGCGAGGCCGAGCAATATCACGATACCACAAGTACCGGAATAGGAGTCAAGCCCGTACGAACAAACGCACAAGACCAGTTGGAAATCCTTCAAGTGCTTCGAGCAGCGTCGTCGGATCCATGTTTTCCCTTCCGTATTCTCGTCGCCAGTCGTCCAGAACGCGTGTTTCGCGAGTTTTTCGACCCCGGAAACAATGCTACTTCCTTCGCCAAGAAACTCGACTTGTACGAAGACTACAACGCCGACGCCGACATCACCCTTTTCTTGGAAGCCCACTTCAACCAAATTCGTCGTCGATACAATCTACCTCCCTCGTGGCCACCACCGGGAGCCATTCAAACATTGGTGGAAAATGCATCCGGTCAATTCATTTATGCTGCGACCGTCATCCGGTTTTTTGACATGGGTCATCAAGAGTCTCCGAGGGCTTTCCTTGAGGCTATTCTAGAGGTGGGATTGAGAGCGCTATCTTCGAATCCACTAGAACAACTGGACATATTGTATTCTCACATCCTGCGATCGAGTCCAGACCCACCTCGTTCAGTACAGTGGATTCGCGCTATCTCCCTTCTCATCTTTACCGTAGGAAGAGACACGAATCTGCTCTTATCAACAGACTCAGACAGCAACGAGGTGGAGCACTTGCTTGGAAACCTTCATTCACTCATTCGGATCCCACCTTACAGCGACCAGGAAACGGCTGGCTATAGTTTTTACCACAAATCACTGCTCGACTTCCTCGAAGACCCTGGACGTTGCGGAAAGCTGTATGTTAAAACGAGTGAAATTAGTGGGTTTATCTGGACTCAATTCATCCGGGCGTGCGCAAGTGAGTTGCTTTTTCCATCAGCCATAGTTTCTCTCTTCACAGGATAAAATTGACATCCCGGTATTGAAGGGTGCTGCGATACACACTATCCATACCCCGAAGACTTCCTCCGTTTCTTGGCTATCTTTCCAATGTTTAGGGGTTATGTATCGTCAGGCAGTGCCTGCTGCACGGTCCCTCCTACCCTAGCCAGCGTTGATTGGTGGGTGTCGTCGGTCGTTGCACGCAAACTGGAAGATTCTCTAGTGGCTATGTTTCGCAAAGTTCATGATTCGGTGCGTTTAGAACTCTCGAACTTGTCAATCCCTTTGGCTGAAACTTTTAATATTCTATTTTGTTCATTTGCAGTGCCCCTGGTACCGTTGCAAGCCTGCGTGTAGAATCTGGAGCCGTTCCATTCTGCGTCATTTGGGATCGGCTACCTGGATTGCACCTGGCTTGTTGTGGCCCTCCCGAGAAGCGAAGAGTCCTTCACAACACAGGCTTAGACGGTTAGCCAAAAAAGCGTGTGTAGTTGTCACTGTGGATGAGGATGGTGGTAGTCACCCTGGCTCCGGACAAAGTGCCACATAGGATGCCAGTTTGTTTAATTCTTTCTACTTTGCTCTCAGACATCTTTGTGGGCCAGTGTACCTTTATGTGGGCGATATCAAACATCGAATCTATGCTAGTTACAGCCCGACTCACATTGAGCATGCGGGCAATGAAATATCGAAAGTTCGTGAGGTCGGATGGTTGATGTTATCAGGAACAGCAACGGGGCGCTACAAATGGCTCAGCCGGGCTCCGGCAAAGATGACCGGAGGATTTCACCCCACGTCCGCCGTCCACCATGGAGCTCCTACGCCGACGGAAATAGATCTCCCTCAGGCCTCAACCCTCGTCTTTTTTTTCTTGTTTCTCTGCTGCCTTGCTCGACGCACGCGACGGCTCGCGGGAGTGCCCCATTCATGTACGACCCCCTCATTTACTACGCCGCAGGACCATTCGCCAACGTCCTCAATGGAACCTTTATCGCTCGTAGGACGTGGCCGATGGATAGTGAGGCCTCATAGAATCTGAATGAAACAAACGAAGAGAGTACAACCTTCAATCACGAGAGTGAGCCTGTAATAACAGTTGGGGAACGGACGGATGCCGTAGTAAGGTGCCGACTGGGAGCAACGAGGGATGTTATCGACCTCCGGAACTTACGGATTGATGAATTCCGGGATGCTTGACAAACAAATTGCGTCTGGACTAACACGAGGCAAAATGCTGTTAAAGTGCTCCTCCCTTCCTTCACGATGGCAAACGTCAAAATATTCGGTCATACTCAAGGCCTCCAGGCCGAAACAGTTAATATTGTGACGAGTATATCGTCCCGTTCAGGAATCGATCCATTGGACAGTCAGTCTGTTCTAAACTCTCTGGACGCGGGTATCCTGATTCACTTGTGCAGAGCTCGAGTCCCTCATTGCGCCAGAAGCGTTGCACGACTCTGCTGAGCGCTGCGATGCACCAAAATGCCATCCAGAGACTAGGGTTGCTGTACAAGACGACCTATTCAGCTGGATCGAGCATGGAGACGCAGACAACCCAAACAACCCAAACAACATGAAGTGGGTGACGGGGCCTGCAGGCACAGGGAAAACCGCCGTAATAGGGTCACTCGCCGATCGGTGCAAGAACAATGGATTTCCCGTGGCCTCGTTCTTCTTCTCGTCGACAGGGTCCATTGGTCGCCGGACGAAGACGGCCTTTGTTACGACGATCGCTCATCAGCTAACGCACCACCGACAAGACCTTAAAGATGCGATCGCTGCAGCAATCGAAGCGGACACTGTCGTCTTCNAAAAAAAATCTTCACGTCCAGATGGAGATGCTCGTCCTAGCACCGCTCCGAGCGGTCGCGCGTGGTCTAAACAGCGGGCTGAGGGGAGTTATCTTGGTCGACGGCCTGGACGAATGTGGGGTCGAACAAATTAACGATACCGACACTAGACTGAAAGTGAAGCCCAATCCATCACGAACAAACGACCAAGACCAGCTGGAAATACTACAAATTCTACACCAAGCATCGGTCGATGCGACCTTTCCCTTTCGCATCCTCGTCGCTAGCCGTCCGGAGCGCGTGTTCCGCGAATTCTTCGACCCGCAACGCAACTCCACCGCCTTTGCTCAGAAACTCGATCTGCACGAAGATTACAACGCAGACGACGACATCTCCCTCTTCCTGAGAGCTCAGTTCAATCGAATTCGTCGTCGATGGAATCTTCCTCCCTCGTGGCCATCGCCCGAAGCCATTCAAATGTTAGTGCGGAATGCGTCGGGACAATTCATTTATGCCGCTACGGTCATCCGGTTTCTTGACACGGATCACCGAGAACCCCCAAAGGTTCTGCTCGAGGCTATTTTGGAGATGGGAACGAGGACGCTATCTTCAAATCCACTTGAACAGCTCGATGCATTGTACTTACACATCTTGGAGTCAAGCCCTGATCCGCTTCTTTCAGTACTGTGGATTCGCAGTATTGATGACCTTTCTCGCGGCGTCGTATCTTCTGCTTCCCACATAAATTTACTTCTGCAAACGGACGCAGAGAGTAGCGAGGCAGAGCACTCGCTTGGGAAGCTTCACTCGCTCATTCGGATTCCACCTCACAGCAATCAGACCACGTCTCAATACGACTTTTACCACAAATCGCTGCTCGACTTCCTCGAGGACCCTATCCGTTGCTCGAGACTGTGTGTCACACATAGTGAAACTCATGGGTTCATGTGGGATGGATTCGTTCGGGTGTGTGCAAGTGAGTTAGTTTTTCTTTTCTGTCTTTTTTTTTTCTCTTCATGGGACAAATTTGACGCTGTGTTATTGAATCTTGAAGGGGGCTGCGACAATCGCTATTCATACTCGGACAGCTTCCTCAAGTTCTTGACCTCATTTCCTAAATTTGTACCTTTCCCGACAGGCAGTGCACACTCCAAGGTCCTTCCTACACCGGCTGGCGTTGATTGGTGGGTGGCATTAGCCATTGCAACGGAGAACGGAGAATCATGTCTCTGGCGTATGTTCCAACAAGTTCACTATTCGGTGCGTCTAGAACTTTTCTCATCTCTTCGACTTGGGATAAAACTCGAACTTCTTTTATTTTGTTCGTCTTCAGTGCCCCTGGTACCGTTGCAAGGTGGCGTGTAAAATCTGGAGCCGTTCCATTCTGCGTCATTTGGAATTCCCCACCTGGGTTGCTCCTGGCTTGTTGTGGCCCTCCAGAGAGGATACAGAAGGAGTGAGGTTTATCCAGTTGGTCACCAAGGCTCGGAAAAATCGCGTACGAGCGGACGAGCACGACCCCCGGCCCTAGATTCGCGCAAAATTACAATACAATTTACATCTATTTCGTCTTGGTCAATGGACATTCTTTGCTCATATGTAAGACATGTAAGATTTTATTCCCTCAGTCGGACGTTTGGCAAGTTGGTACTATAAATATTCGTGTTGCCGCATTATGCGCTACACCTCGACTCATCGCCTCTTCCTTCACCTTCCTCCCAGGCGTTGTCCGCCTTCCAAGTTTCTCCGAACATGCCCTTCTCGCATCGCCGTCCGCTAGTGAATCCCCGTGCAAAAGAGCTGAAGCTGTAGTCAGGGTTAGATAGCTTCTTGACGCGCATATATACCCAGGATCTAGCCTAGGTTTTCCCAAGCTTCCTTCAGATATGAGTACACTTTAGCGACTGAAAGGTCTCTATCCTTGTATTCCGTCCTCAGTACGTTTGATGAGAGGTGGCTTCTGGCCACATTATTCGACACAGTGGAAAGCCAATGTGTCGGTCGTGAGCGACGTTTTCAATACTTGACAAACATCTCACAAACAAATCGCGTGCCGCGCAAAGAAAGCTCGCTCCTGTCTCTACTCACCCCTATGACAAGCTTCTTTCCCGGCGCCCATGACTTCCAGGTCGGTGAACAACACTTCAGCATTACCAACAATATATACAGTTCCTCGGCAGTTGGGCCATTGAAAGGTAAGCCTGTCTCGTAGTGTTTTTGAAACAAGATTTTTCAACCGAATTTGTAGAGCTTGCATCTCGGATCGCAGCAGGCGCTATTCATGACTCCGCAGAGCGCTGCGATGCACCGAAATGTCATCCCGAGACTCGAGTCGCCGTTCAAGACGATTTGTACAACTGGATCGTGGATGGAGACGGGGAATCGATGGAGCACCCAAGGAAGGTGAAATGGGTTACTGGGCCTGCAGGTACTGGGAAGACGGCCGTCATGGGGTCCCTAGCCGAACGCTGCAAAGCGGGTGGGGTGCTGGCGGCGACCTTCTTCTTCGCGTCCTGGTCATCGTCTATTGGCAGGCGTCGGAAGACCGCTCTTGTGACGACCATCGCACACCAACTGGCGCGTCATCGTCGCGACCTGCGAGACGAAATTTCGAAGGCTATCGACGCAAATTTGGACATTTTCGACAAAAATCTACACGCTCAGATGGAAGTCCTTGTTTTAGGTCCTCTCCGGGATATCGCAGGTCGTCCCAATGCACCTGGGTTGCAGGGGGCTATCATTGTTGATGGCCTGGATGAATGCGAGGCCGAGCAATATCATGGTGCCGCAACTATTGCATTGAAATCCAAGCCAACTGCACCACGGACAAACGAGCAAGACCAGCTGGAGATACTTCAAGTTCTGCACCAAGCATCGTTGGATCCCTCCTTTCCCTTTCGTATCCTCATCGTCAGTCGCCCGGAGCGCGTCTTTCGTGAATTCTTCGACCCCGAAAGGAGTTCTGCCTCCTTTTCTCTGAAGCTCGATCTGAACGAAGATTACAATGCCGATGCCGACATCAGCCTATTCCTAGAGGCCCAGTTCAATCGAATTCGCCATCGTTATAATCTTCCCCTTTCATGGCCACCCTCGGAATCCATCCAGACTCTGGCGAATAATGCGTCGGGTCAATTCATCTACGCCGTCACTGTCATTCGTTTTCTTAACGATTCCCCTCAAGCTCCTCCAGATGCCCAGCTACAATCATTATTGGGGATGCGACCGACGCCAGCCTCAAACCCACTCGAACAACTCGACGCACTGTATCTGCACGTCCTGAAATCAAGTCCAAATTCGGGCCTCTCTGTTCGGTGGATCCTTGCTATCAAGTACCTGAATGACTCGCTAGGCATTAGATACGATCCATTGGCCGGACGCGATGTCGAGAAGCCCCCATGTGCATTTCACGTGAACCTATTCCTCCAAACAGAGAATGGCGAAGCAGAGCACTTGTTGGGTAACCTTCATTCTCTAATCCGGATCCCAAACCCCAGCGAGCAGGCGACGGGGTATGCTTTTCACCACCAGTCACTGCTCGATTTCCTCAAGGACCCTGACCGTTGTGGAAGCCTGTATGTTGAAGAGAAGGAGATATTTGCATTCATCTGGGAAGGATATGTTCGGGTCTGTACCAGTGAGTCCTTGTCCGACNTTTTTTTTCTCTTTCGCGGGCTGAAATATGGCTCTAAAGAGGGCTGCAACACCCAGTTTACATACCCAGAAACCTTCCTCGATTTTATGTTTTCCGTCATATTCTACCCCACTCGGTTTATGGAGGAAGGCATCGCGCACTCCAAGGTCATCCCAACACCAGCCAGCGCTGACTGGTGGGTCTTGTTAGCCATTTCGCGCAAGGAAGGCGTATCGCTCTGGTATGTGTTCCAAGCAGTTCACCATTCGGTGCGTTCAGGTTCCTCAATTTTTGCGAAACCTCGGACTTACAAAAACCTCTCTTTCTTCATCCGGCTCATTTTTTAGTGCCGCTGGTACCGTTGCAACGCGGCGTGTAGAATCTGGAGCAGTTCCATTCTACGTCATCTGGGATCAGTTCCCTGGGGGAAGCCTGGCTTACTGTGGCCCTCCCGAGTCGGTGACTTTGCAGAAGAGAGGTTTAAGCGACTAGTACAGGAAGCAGTAAAAGGTACAGATGAATCCAATCTCTCAGAATGGTGTTTCGTATAAACTATGAATTTATTCATTTTCTCTCGGGGTTGCTTATCATCACATTTCGACGTAATGTCAGAGGCAGATGAAGTTGAGCACTGAGCAACGATTTAGGCTTTTGGTTTTGCGAGCACCGTAAACCATGGTATGCTCTCAGAGGCGCTGGAGCACGGAGGACGCCTAAATTCAAGCTTCATGAAACCCTAACCACCAGATGCAAACCCTAACCTGTCAGGGCCCTATTTATCCAAGTCGCCAGCTCACAGTTTTACCTTCAGCATTTAACGACAAATGCACAGTGCGCCTGCTATAATCTCGGAGCCATTGCACCAGGCTGCTGCACGTTTGGAGACCTGCCAATCTTGATCCAGCAGCGCCCAACACAGCCTTACACCTGACCGCCTCAACGGTCCGCAGTGCAGGGTAACATGAACACGACACGAGGCATGGAAGGCCGTCAACCAGCAGGACTCTGAATGCCACCATCATCCTCTTCCTCCCAAAGCAACAACGTATGACGAGCTATTTCATCGGAGCCCAGAATTTCCATGATTTTGACCTACAAATCGTGAATGTAACCCCTTCTGTGGGTCCATTGGAGAGTGAGTGGCTTGCAGTGCCGGAGCCATGCATATGAGCCTTGACTGATTGCTACCACGACTCGCAGAGTTAGAATCTCGAATCGCAGCGGGTGCCATCCATGACTCTGCAGAGCGCTGCGATGCACCAAAATGCCATCCAGAGACTCGAGTCGCTGTCCAAGACGACTTGTACGGCTGGATCGTGGATGGAGATGGAGAATATGAGCCCCCAAGGAAGATCAAATGGGTGACGGGGCCTGCAGGGACAGGGAAGACGGCTGTTATGGGCTCATTGGCTGAACGTTGCGCACCGGGTGGCCTGTTGGCGGCAACGTTCTTCTTTGCATCCTGGTCAGCGTCCATTGGGCGGCGCCGGAAGACTGCGTTCATCACAACCATCGCACACCAGCTGGCCCAGCATCAAGAAGACCTGAATAACGCGATCTCAGATGCTATAGAGAGGAACCCTGGCGTTTTCGACAAGAATCTGCAAGTACAAATGGAAGTCCTTGTCCTGGCCCCTCTCCGGGAAATCGCAGGTCGTCCCGACAGACCTGCCTTGAGGGGCGCCATCATCATTGATGGTCTGGATGAATGCGAAGCTGAACAATACCATGATACCGCAAGTGCTGCATCACNGGGGTACCAAGCCTGGGCGAACGAACGCACAAGACCAGTTGGAGATCCTCCAAGTTCTTCAAACAGCATCGTCGGATCCCTCCTTTCCCTTCCGTATCGTCATTGCCAGCCGCCCGGAGCGCGTTTTCCGCGAATTTTTCGATCCGGAAAGCAACCCCGCATCCTTTTCCCCGAAGCTTGATTTGCACGAAGATTACAACGCCGAAGCCGACATCACCCTCTTTTTGAAAGCCCACCTCAACCGAATTCGTCGTCGTTATAACCTCCCGTCTTCATGGCCACCCCCAGAAACCATTGAAACCTTGGTGGAGAACGCTTCAGGCCAATTCATCTATGCCGCCACCGTCATTCGCTTTCTTGACGAATCTCCTCACGCTCCTCCAGATGCCCAGCTCAAATCAATTTTGGAGATGCGAACGACGCCCACTTCAAACCCTCTGGAACTACTCGATGCACTATATTCGTATGTCCTGAAAACAAGTCCGACTCCAGCCTTCTCCGTGCGCTGGATCCGTGCTATCAACATGTTAGGTCGCTGGGTCTCAATCAGGGACACTAGATGTGCAACCCACGTGAACGTTCTGCTCCAAACGGAGAGCGGCGAAGCGGAACACTTACTTGGAACCCTCCACTCGCTCGTTCGGATCCCACCTCCCATCGACCAGCCCACGACTCAATATAATTTCTACCACAAATCTTTGCTCGACTTCCTCAATGACCCTAACCGCTGCGGGGACCTGTATGTCGATGAAAGTGACATCGGCGTGTTTCTTTGGGACCGATTCCGTCGGGCGTGTACAAGTAAGTTTGAGTTTGATTCTGCTTCGCTCTTTGTTTCCCTTTCCATAGGACGAATCTAATGATATGGTTTGAAGGGGGCAGAGACACCCATTTACCGTACACACAAGGCTTCCTCCGACTTCTGTCCCATCTCCCATTGAGATTGATTGTATCAGAAGGCATTTCATCCCTCAAGGTCCTCCCTACACCGGCCGACGTTAATTGGTGGGCGTTGTCCGCAATCCCACTTCTGGATAAGACATCTCTCTGGAATTTATTCCGTGCAGTCCACGGCTCGGTACGTGCAGAGTAGTCAATCTCTCCCGAACACTCAACTGAATTGAACCCTCTCTTATTTTGCTAATTTTTAGTGCCACTGGTATCGCTGTAAACCGGTCTGTAAACTCTGGAGCCGTTCCATTCTTCGTCGTTTGGGATCAGCTACCTCGATTGCACCTGGCATATTGTGGCCCCTCCGACGGACCAACACGTCAGATTATAACGAGCAGTTTAATCGATTGTATAACCAAGCTCAATCCCGTGGTTGGCAGTAATTCCAAGTTTCAGAATAGCCCTACCCACATAGAATGCAGTCATGCATAATCAAAGGGGCTCGGAACTCTGGAATTTGGATTCCTCTCTTTATCGGTGCCAACTTCAGCTAGCTCATTCATCATCCAATTGTTGCTCGCTCTTTTACGTGTACTTCTACATTCCAAGTCTCTCTTTACCTGTGATACTCTTAATAATAATATAATTTATGCCTATGCGCACGAAGTGAAGGGTCGCGAAATTGAGCCTGCGCAGCAAGCTCTGTGAGTGGAGATTCCATGATGAGTACATATCGTCGTAGACAAATCGTTAAAACTCGTAACCAGTACTATCCCAATATTACAAATTACATGTTACGCCCTTGACCATTATAGATCTTGTCCTTCAGAGCTTCGAATAATATCTGCGAGCTCTTGTGAGCGTACCTTTATTGTCGTCTTGAACGGAGCTGGGAACCTATCAAACAAACCAAGGTTAGGGAACGAATGTGAAGACGGAGAGTTTTAACCAACCTGCCAACCCCAGGAAGATAGTTCGGCTGTGGCTCAATCGGCTTGCCATCATCATCAAGGCCCTTCTCGATCCTGAAAGCTGCCAAGACTGATGCAATGGTCAGCCACAAGGCTGAAAGGGCGATGTACCGGCCAGGACACAGTCTGAATGGTTCAATCTCATTAGTAAGAATGCGCTGCGGGCTAGGGCTTCGAAGAGCACTCACCGCCTTCCAAAACCGAAGATCGCGGTAGCAGGGTCCCGAACGTGTTCGTTCAGACTACCGTCTGGATTGAGGAAACGTTCTGGTTTAAACGCCATGGGTTCTGGGAACTCTTCTTCATTATGCATCAGCGCCCTGTAGGAAATCAGATCGAATGTCAGATGAAAGCGAAAACCGAGTTGACGACTATATGCCATACCAAACGTTCCCAATAACCATGGAACCTTTGGGTATCCTGTAACCTTTATATACATCGTCTTCGGTAGACATGTGAGGCAGGGCAATGGGATTGGGATTCTGCCACCTGAGGCGATGTGATCGTTAGCGCGGACCCCCGTAGTAGAAGCTCAATCCGATGTGGCCATACCGTAAGCTCTCCCTCATGATCGCGGTAATGTACGGCAGCTTTCCCTTGTCTTCAAACGTTGGTAGGCGATTGGGGCCAAGAACTCGCTCTAGCTCCGCGAATGCTTTATCTTGAACCTCAGGGTGGCACAGCATAGCGAGGAAGAAAGTGCCGATACCCGTCGCGCTCGTCTCAGAGCCACCTAGTAATCAGCAAAAGGTGGGCACGTTAGAGAAAAATAGTATCAAAAGGACTTCGTACCAGCAAAAATAGTCGCGGTGACATCCTTGATTAGTTCGATATCATCATGCGACGAAGGAACGTCTTGTACGGACCGCATTGCCTCCATGAGAAATGAAGGTCTTGCAGTTCCATTTTCCTATTAATTGGAACTGTTAGACTCGAGGGTCCTTCCCAAAGAAAATAAAATGCAAAAAGAGCAAGAGAACTCACAATTTCTGCCACGGCTACGTCGTAAGGTTTGGTTCGCATGTCGTCCTGCCATTCCCTCCAAACAGCGGCCTGTCTCTTCCATCCGGCACCAGGAAGCCACGAAGGAACGTATTTCAAAAATGGTAGCACATCCACAAGCCACCGGCCTGGTGTTCCGGAGAGGACGAGGCCCGACATCGCTCGCTCAGACATCCGGACGTATGGATCGTTCTTGGCTTTCATTTCAATCCCATAGGCCATCGATAACGACAGCCCTCCGGTAAAGCTGGAATGAGGTAGAGCAGATGGTCAGAAGATCAGTCAAAAGACAATCACAAGAGACTTGGACCCACTGCCGAATGATAGAAAGGACATCACTCTCTCCTTCGAGGAGCTGGGGAAGGAGAAGACCGCGGACGAATGCCAATTGACGGGGTTCAAAGAGCTTCATGTTCAAAGGGTGGAGATGACGTTGGAATAACGTTCTTCCTTTCCTCCATCGTTCACCATATGGAAGGGAGGAAAGAAGCCAGCCCCAACCGACACTGACAGAGAAAAAGGCAGGTGAGCAAACAGTGGGCCCACAAGCCGGAACATTTAAGGAATGCACTCACATTTCGTCCTTCATCACACGTTGGGACCTACATAGAGTGAGGTCAGATAACAGCATCCTTCGCATAGATAAAGCCCACCTGTCTGAGTTCATAGACGCTTTCTTGTCGAAGAAAGTCGTGACTGCCTCCCAAGAATGCAAGACGATGATAATCTTGTCTTTAAGCTGCAAATGAATGATATCCGAGTCTACATAGAAAGACAAACAATTTCCCTGTCTTCAATGACAGCTCCAACGAAAAGGAACGCTAAGGGCACTCACCCAGTTCCTTTGCCCATCTTTCATACATCAAGTACTCGAACTCCTTCGGCATGATCGCAACATGACCCAATGGACCTCGCTTGGGTGGACACGGTGGTAGAGGAAGAAGATTCTCTTCATACTTCTTCTTCGCACGATATCGGCGCACCAAGCTGGCGAGAATAAAGACAAACGAGAAGCAGGCAAGGCCATCAGCGATAAGCAGCCCATTCGCCTTGCGACTCAGCCCCAGGCCAAGTAAGGACGATGGACGAAGGAGCAGCCACTTTTCCAGGGCACCAGTCGTAAGAGGCGTGGCCATGATCAGGGGTCACAGGAGGCTGTCGATTTAAACCTCGTCGTACAGGACGCACGACAAAGCCAAGTCCCGTCGGGAGCACTGAGGGAAGAAGGGGGACAGAAAGTCGGAGCCCTAAGCGCGCCGCTGCCATTTAGTTAAATAAAAAGGCCACGCGCGAGACCCAAGGAGCTGGTCGGTGTCAGAAAGAGGCCTGACGAGTGGAGAAGGTGCGTTCCGTTGACATGGTGCACAATCAAGGGTCCCTTCTCCAGGAACAAGTGTGTCTAGGTTCATAGGTACGTAAACATGACTAATTGGCCGTGCCATCAACTGGCGCCGAGGGGTCTAGCCGGTGCCTTCATCGAACGTGTTTGCCTGGAGCTTTTCACTCAAATGAGTCCTCTTCCTTGGAGATCTTCTTCTGGTCTGCGAGGCATGTGTCCCTGAGGGCTTCACTCACACCATCTGTGCCTCCAAAGACTCTCTTGATACAATATACACTCGAAACGGCTATCGCGGAGTCCAAGCTGAGTTTACCGGAACCCTGACCGGACTGAGCCTTGCGGCAGCCTAGCCATTCTAATAATTGGAGGTTAACGCCACAAAAGCACGAATGGGACCGGTTGGGGACCAGGGTCATTGGTGATACCGGGAAGTCTAATTCATTTCGAACGGAAGATCATTCCGTGACGATTTGAGCGGGGGCCGGTCACCAAATGCCTTCTGCGAATTTCTCGGATATGCATACAGGACTATACCATATCCTGACCAGGTACAATGGTTGTGATGCCCGAACCTCGTGTAAATGTGTTCAACAGCTTCCCTATAAGAGTCCTCAAATCCTGCAAACTCTGACCCCTTGGCATCTGGACTCATCCCACGCACCGGTTCGGATTGTGATACATGAAGAATTGAGGAGATACAATCGAATCTATTGAAAACAAGGCTCTTAGCGTACAGAATGAAAAAAAAAGCGGTCAATTTTAGAAAATTTGTATTCAAAACTTACATGCTCCGAGTCCATTGTGACCTTTCAAATGGGACAAGCTCTTGGCTATTAAGAGTAGCCTTTTCATTGACGTTGGCTTTATCTCACTGGGAGAAAAGAAAGGGGTGAAATGACATACTCTTCTCGACCTGTGCCTGAGGTATGGACTACTAACGCCCATCAGCACCTGAACTAGAGGTCGACAGTGGGTAGATATACCAATAAATACGAATACAGGCACAACAACCTCCGAGTCCCACAACCCAAAAAGACTGAGGAACGGAGACCACTCCTGGCATTCTCGTTTCCGTAGACCTCTGATCATCTGCAACGTCATGGCAGAGTGTAGATTGTGGCGTTTAACGTCGGGTGTATCAGCTGCAGCCAATCTTGAACCCACCGCGCAAGCTCGGATCCAGACTTATTCCTGTTGATAGGTTGTTCTACGCTTCAGAGTGGACGAGGCCTTCGAAGGAGGTGAAACGTCACGGCACTACCAACGGTACACCAATCTCCTAATAAGCGACTGGTGATAAGCCGATTATGTATTTGAGTATGTACGATGTAACAACTTGCAATAACGACTGAGAACCGAGTGGTAAGATAGACGAAAACAACGAGCAAGCACAAGAAACAAGACTGGCGACGAGAATACAACGAGTAGATAATCGACCTGGTCAGAAGATGGAGACCGAGTTCAAACATGCACCCTCTTCACCCCAACTCCACGGTCGTCAGCGCCTTCTCTCTGCCTCTTCACTCCAGCCATGCTACTCCCCGACAAAGTCGAAGGTGGAGCAGAGGACGTAGTAGGGGTCGACAGCGCACTAGTACCCTGCGTAATCCAGGCCCCAAAACCCTGAGTCACCCCACGCGCTCCACTCGCACTCGCGGCCGACGTACTGCTGAAGGTACTTGTCCCGACGTTCGAATCCAAAGTACCCGAAGACAAACCAGCAGAACTACTGCTGGAAGTGGAAAATGCCGACGTCGAAAAGTAATCCCCAATCTCCGGCCTCTTCTTTCTAACCCCGCTGACGTCATTCCCGCCCATATAGTTCGAAAGATTTGACGACGCGTTAGTGGTCGTTGTATTGGCAAGTAGCGGACTCGTAGGGTTCGAATGCACCAAACTCTCCATCGACATCATCATTGTCCCGCCGACCCCTCCTGTTGTTGGAGTGGTCGCTGTGAATCTAGTAGGTGTCGTCGACGTCGTAGTCGATGCGGTGGCGGTGGTGTGAGGTTTCTTGCGTTTATTAGTCTTGTACTACAAGAACGTAGGTTGGTCAGTCGGCAAAAGGAAGACATAGAACGGCAAACGCGACGCTTACCATCTCCAACTCAGGACACCCCCTCCACTTTGCGATAGCCTCACAGAACCTGACAGCAGCTCTTTCCACAGGTTCAGCAGGGTACTCTTTCGCAAGTCGTTCCATGTGTGCTGTCAGGGTCGTTGCTTTCCCACTGACACCCTCTGTTGACGCTGGCAGTCCTTGGGAGGAGGTAGCAGAAGAGGTAGAAGGTGGCGTGTTGGAAACATCGTAAAACTTGCCCAATCTCGAACACATCTCATCCCTATACTCCTCTTCCGTTGTCCTCCTATCCTTGGCCTTGGCAGACGACTCGGAAGAGGTGGAAGAGGAGCCCGCTCGAAGTGAAGGAAACAGAACTTTGATAGCCTCCTTCAACGTAGGATACTCATCCGGCTCGACTTCTTCAAACAGTTCGTCATCCTCGTCTCGGATTTCCTCTTCATCTTCACCATAACTTCCTTCCACGCCATCTTCCTCATCTCCTTCGCTCTCCCCTGATCGTCCCCGTCCCCGTCCCCGTCCTCGTCCTCTTCGTCTTGCAAAGGAACGGAAAAATTGTGAATGGAGAGGATTAGACTCGTCGACCGTCCCGATGTTCATCAAACACTCCAAGCCCCCAACACCCAACCATCCAGCTGTCAAATACCCCTCCAGCACCGCCCTCGTCAGAAGCCCAGAGAGGAGAAAGTACCATTCAGACGTAGGCTTCAAGGCATTATCATACATCTTTTCGTGCGCCGCAGCTGCTCGTGTACGTGAGGCCCGTGGTTGTGAGGAAGAAAGAGAAGGGTTCAGTGCTGTCGTCGCTGAAGGTAAAGGTGGGGGTTGCATCGCCAGCCTTGGCGTCTCCTCCCTCTCCCTCTTCACATCTAGGTCCCCCGGTCTAGGCGTCCGGTCCCCATCTCGATCTTCGTCGTTCTCTCCTTCATTCTCTCTTTCGCTTTCTCCTTCGCTACCGCTACTATCCTCCTCGTCACTCTCTGGCTCCTCGCCCCTCACTTCCCTCCCTAGCTCTCCCGCGACAAGCGCACTGAGTTTGATGAACCTCGGTAGGATCTTCGAGAGCTTGGTGTTTCCAGATCCAGTGCATGGATGTTCTTCTTCTTCCTCGTCGGTGGATTTGTGGTTGAACCGCGAGGGGGAGCGAGAACCGTGGTGATGGCTCAACACGACCCTCCTTCTCAACACGCTGCCTTCTTGAACGTCAGGCTTTAAGAGCCCAGCTCCAATTCCAGGTCCTTCTTTCCACCCGCTAATTCCTCCGTTGCTCGAGCTCGTACCAGATATGATTGATGACCCCGATGACGACGTAGGGATTGTCATACTGGCCCTCCCAGCGCCCGCGCCAACCCCAACTCCAACTCCTACTGTGCCAGGGCTTCGATTCAACCAGGAGCCAAACGACGAAGCCGAAGGCGGGGCTGAAGATGACGACGAGAACGGGGTGGACGTCGCCTCCACGCAAATCTCGCATCCCAGCCTGAGATGTCTCGGGCATATCGTCGCATTCTCATCACTGCCGCTGTTCGTGTCGTTGGTGTCTCTGCATCCGGAAGCGTATAGCGACAGGACCTTCGATGATGGTTTCGGTCTCTTCGTTGTCGTCCCGTATCCTTCTTCGCGTTTCCGCTTCTTGCTTGGGGTCGTTGGCTGCGGGTACTGGTGGAACATTCCACTGTACTCTTGGAAGCCAGATGAATATCCGTACCCGTAAGCATGGCTGTACGCAGTAGCGAGATATGCATCGTCCGGTAGCATACTACCATCGAGGGGAAGTGGTTCAGGGGAAGGTGTGCTGTCGGGGTAGTCGATGGAAGCCCCTGATATCCCTGCAAGTGGTAAGAGCGCATCCGGGAGATCCGCCGAGGTGGATGTCATGGGCGACGGAGACGTCGCCCTCGTCGGTGGATGGGTGTGCCGGTACNGGGGGGTGGGGAGCCTGCCTCGCAAAGAAATCATTGATAATGGTTCCTAGCGCCAATCTGAGCCGGACACCGTTCGGAAGAATATGTGGATGTCTCCCTGTCCGTGTTCTTGGCGAAGTCTCTTGATACTGGTGATGCTGATGGGAATGGGCGTCCAAATGCTGTAAAACGGGAGGCGGCTGGCCCAACATGCTTGTGACCACTTTCTCTAGTCCCTCCGCACGCAGCCTCAGCGTTCTCGCCAGAGGCAGATCCTGCCTCTGCCTCAACTCTTGCTCGGAAGCGTCGTTGTGGGACCGCAAGACGGCAATAGTGTCCTCTCCCTCGCTCGAGACCTCGTCCTCCTCTTCATAGTTCTCCGGACGGGTACGGTGGGCATAGTTGGGCGAGGAAGGACCGCCAGTGAGGTCTGTCATGCCCAGTTCGGCACGGGCTTGGGCAAGTCGTGTTCGGCCTATGTATTTCGCAGGTTAGATTAGATATTTGATGTGGGCCTGGACACGCACCATGCACCCAAAGCATATGATCGACAATCAGGGTCCGCGTACTCTTCTCTCTCGGAGGAATCGAGTGCAGGTGGTGAGAGTTCTTGTGGGCAGGGGCGCGGAATGTCGAGGCTGGTGGTTGGACAGGAGCTGGGGCAGCGACATTGTTGGTGACCACGGGAGGGGAGGAATGGTTCCTAAAGAAATCGTATGGGGTCGTATAATATCCGGAGGTGGTGATTGGTTGTTGAAACAGCGAGTACGCCGCCGGGTGAGTCGACATCCAAGAACACGAACAGAACCCGGAGACGAGAGAAGAGAGACAGAAACAAGACGATGCGGGGTTGTGCCTAATCACCTTCCATTTCGGGATCAACTCTGATCGACAACTCCCGGCTTTCTCCTATCCCGAACCCATCCCAATTCCGAAGTCAACTGAGATACAAGTGAGTACGATGGACGCACTCGACATCGACGACATGGTCGCAAGACATGGTCGCAAGAGGAAAAGAACGATGATGGCGTCGTCGGATCGTACGCCGGCCTCGCCATCATCAGTACCCTGCTCTGATGTCGAGCAGGGTCTCTACTCAGTACTCGTCAGTCCCTTGCTCTCCTCGTGCTTGTGTCTGATGCACCTACTGACCTTGAATAGTGTTCATTGGCGTATGCGTTCTTCTAATTCACTCACGCGATTTCCGCAGACCACGCCGCCGTCTCAAACTCGCGACGAGGTGAGTTTCCCTTTCCTACTGCTCAGTCCGTTTGCTGACCGTTCTTTGACAGTCACGTCCCCTCATCCCAAATGGCCCCTTTTCGCATGTCCCGAGGTGCCTAGAGGGATGTTAGGTGAGTCAGCAATCTGTATTGCGACACTCGAACTCGCTCACCTATAGAACTACTACCTACAGCCCCTTATAAATCGCTCAACGGTATGCCTTCGAGTGTCGGGATTTCTTGCCTCGATGTCGATCCACATGGACATCGGAGGTTGACCCCACAGTCGAAGCAACGTTCCCTTTTCTCTTCTACGACCCTATCATCGACCACGGCGTTCTACTCGACTTTCCGTTGCAGATGGCTAGCCCTTGTCCCTCCGAAAGGGGTACCTTGTCGAAACTGGGGTCTATCAACCAATGTTTGGCTGTACAACGTCTAGCACGCAGAAATCACCGCAGACGACTATCCATGGCTTCAAGATCGCGGAGAGCTTGGAGAGCGCGCTCGCTAAGGATCACAACCCTAGAAATGACAGAACGAGGTCAGTTTTGTACTGTTCAACCACTAACCAACATTACTCACACTCCCCAAAGCTCTGTAAACGTGTTCATGGGTCTTGAAGCCGCGTACACAAGCTTGCTCGACCCCAAACCGACGACAACGGGGGCTTGCGTGCGGTATAACACTGCAAACAATTCATAAGGTTCATTCATTATGGTACGACGTTGAAAATGATGCTAACCTTCTCGTTCATAGATCGTAAGACATTAGCCTTNCCCCCAACATCGATCACGGGCCTCGAATGTTTGGAAACATGGAACATGGCGCTCATGACGACGAAACGTAGAAGACGGCTACAATGATAGATTAAGTTAGTATATCGTGCTTTCGGTCGCAAACAAAGTACTCACGCTCGAAAATAGCCTAGAGCATATCACAGGCAAGCTCCCGGTTGGATATATGCGCGTCGATCGGTGATCAAAGCGTCATCTACAGTTCCAGTTGCTCTGTATGAGGGATGGAGAGTGGGGATGAAGGGCGGGTTCGAAATTCATTAGGGCGGGGTGATCGGGAGAGAATGGAAGGGAGAATCTAAGGAGGTGGTGAAAGAGGTGACGAGTGGGGATGTATGCAGCGCGTCTTGCAGATTATGATGATTTGCGTTCGAGATTCAAAAAAATGGTCAGCTGTGCTATCGGCGAGCGCCCGTCTGATTGAGAGGGAAGAAAGAGGAAAACCGGGGAGCAGGACCTNAAAAAACTCGAGACACTAATATATAGCTGTTGGCACGTTTGGGTATGTGTGATCCTCCCTTGGGTTTTGGGGGTAGTGAGTCGGCGTTGGACAAAAGTGGTGAGGAAGATTCCTAAAATAGTCATCAGTTGTTGTCTTCACGGCCAGTTCAGCCGTACGATCCCAACTCAGGCGAGATCTCTACATACTGCGTCGTGTTTACTGAATATCTTCATCTATGGTCCATATGAATTACACCAGAAATGATTATTAACGAAGTTGTACGTGGAATAACATTATCGTATTATCATCTGTCTAAACGACAGGAAAGTGTTCGCAGACTCCGTGCTCCAGACGATTAGAGATCAGATATCAGCCGTGGGTTATCTTCAATCCACGTCTCAAAATCAATGCCTACGTATAGATATACCGATTCTGGCGCGGGGACACTGAAGGTCGGCAGAAGAGACTATCAATCTAAAATTGGAAAAAGATCGGCAACTGTACACGCACCGATGTGAGCAGCCCAGAACATATCTTACGCAGATAAACGGTTCCTTCGTAGATGGATGGCTAACGACACACACCAACCAACGCTCGCTCGTGTAGGAACGACCTTGGAGTGTATAATCATACCGTCCTGCGTGGTCAGGAGCCAGGCGGATGGGAAGTCGACCAATTTTTGAAAAAGGTTTCTGGGTATGAAAATTGGTTGGTGCAGGCCCCTTCAAAAATCATAGTGTCAGATTAATCCTGTGGAAGAGAAGAAAGGACGAAAGGAAAGCCATGCTCACGCGTACACGCCCGAATAAATCCTTCCCAGACGAAAACGGAAGCTTTACCTTCTTCATTATCCATGTGGCCCTCGCATCGGTCAGGGATTTGTGGTAAAAGCCATAACGGGCGGTGGCTTGGTTACTGGAGGTGGGACCCAAATTAACGAATCAAGGTCTCCCAGCAAATGGTCCGCCTCCGACCTGCGCTCTGGATGCGTTTGCAGAAAGAGATTCATGTTGAGAGCGGATGGGGAGCAGCTGCCAAACGAATTGAACGAGTTGATACCAGAGATCCACACTGGCAGCACCGAAAGAGGTGGGTCCGGACTCGACTTCAAGATATGCGAATACAACACATCGAGTTGTTTGAGTGGATTTAAACCCGGCGTTTTGTCATTTCTAGAATTGTGTCAAGCAAGGTGCGCGGATGACCGTTGCTGCGTAGATAAACTGGCCCGTCGCATTCTCCATCAAGGTTATAAATATAATGGCTTTTGGGGATAACCATGAAGATGGAAGTTTGTAACGACGACCAAGAGGGTGATGTCGTCGTCGATATTGTAGTCTTCTTTCAATCCAGCTTTGGGAGAAAGGAGTCGTTAAAGCTTGGTGCAAAACTTGCAGGACTTCGACCTGGTCGTGTTCATTGGTGTTCTGAGGGAGGACGATGAAGATTGGATTAATGTTCAATAGAGTTCCGCCAGTTTTGGGAAGCCGAATAGCAAGGCCGTGAACATCCTGTGAACCAATGTTGCGGAACACCAAGCATGGCTGATCTGTGGGCCTATTATCTGGCGGATGTACTCATTGCATTGAACTTTGAAGCGCACGGTGAACAGTCAGTATTTGAATCCCCATCACTGTGGTCAGTCCATGGTTTAGGACACTCAGCTCCCTATTCCGAGTAGACCATAGGCTAGATACGGTTTCTTGTCATTCAACAAATACTTAGAACATCGGTGACACAATATTTATTCGCGATTACAGTATAGATAACGTATCGTGAGAGGACACGGGGTCCTATTATTGGCATGACTTCAATCTAGGGCTTTTTCCACGGCCTAAGTAAATAATCAGCGCAACTACCGAACTGGTGTTGAACGACAGCATTCGCGCCATTCAATGGGTTGGCTATTGTGTTTTTACCGCGGGTTCTTTTACACCTGACCGCTAACTGTCCATACCAGCCGTTCAAAGTTCCTTCGAGCGGAGGATTCGCGTCGACGTGGCCACAACAGGCCCGGTGCTATCCGAGTGGCCGATCCTAGATGGCGCAAGATGGTACGGCTCCAAATTCTACACGCCGGTCTGCAACGGTACCAGGGGCACTGAAGTTTACAATGGCAATGTCAGTAGACAACTGGGGAATGGATGGCAACCTGGACGCACTGAACGGTGAATGGTGCAGAACATGCTCCACAGAGATTCCTCCCACTTCTCGGCGATTGCTAATGATACCCACCAATCAATGCTGGCTGATGTAGGACGGTCCGTGGAGGACTCAGCGCCTGCTTCGACGGCCCGCTGATCGATGGATGGAATATTTAATAGGAATTTGATAAAACTTGATGGGTATGGAAGTTGGGTGGCCCCTTAAATATCCCCAGCATCAATTTCAAACTGTCAAAGCGAAACTGGGACCAAAGCAGAATCAAACTCACGCTCGCACGCCCGAATGAATCGGTTCCAGATGAACGCAGAAATTTCGCTGTGTTCAACATAGAATTTCCCGCAACGGCCAGGATCCCCGAGGAAGTCAAACAAGGATTGGTGGTAAAAGGCGTAAGTCGTCATTGCCTGGTCACTGGGGGATGGAATCCGAATGAGCGAGTGAAGATTTCCGAGTAGGTCCTCCGCCTCGGTACTCTGTGGGTCATCTTGGAGAAGCAAATTTACTGTGAGAGCAGACGGTGGGCCGTCCCTGGGCAGATCAAGCCGGTTGATGCTTCGAATCCACCGTACCGAAAGAGGTGCATTTGGGCTCGACTCCAAGATATGTGAGTACAACATGTCAAGTTCCTCGAATGCGCCCGAAGTTGACTTCGTTCCTGTTGCTAGGATCAACGCAAGCTGATCATTCAGACCTGCTGTGCGAGTAAGAGATCGAATGACGGTTGCGGCGTAAATGAATTGGCCCGACGCATTCATCACTAAGGATGGAATGGTCCCTGGTGGTGGCCATGAAGGAGGTAGATTGTAACGACGGCGAAGTAGACGGAGCTGGGCTTCCAAGAAGAGGGTGATGTCGGCATCAGCGTTGTAGTCTTCATTTAAATTCAGTGTTGGGGCGAAGGAAGAAGGGTTGGTTCCCGGATCGAAAAACTCGCGAAAGACCCGCTCGGGGCGACTGGCAACGAGGATACGGAAAGGAAAGGCTGGATCCAATGACGCTTTGTGAAGAACGTGCAATATTTCCAACTGATCTTGGTCGTTTGTCCTCGCTGGAGTGCGCCTAAATGCCGATCCAGTATCTGCGTATTGTTCGGCCTCGCATTCGTCCAAACCGTCAACGATGATGGCACCGCGCAAAGTTTGATCGGAATCATGTGCGATTTGCCGGAGAGGAGCCAAAACAAGAGTCTCCATCTGCACATGCAGATTCTTTTCGAGAACAACTGGGTCCTTCTCGACTGCACTGGAGATGGCATTTCGTAAGTCTTCTCGGTGCCGAGCTAGCTGGTACGCGATGGTCGTAACGAGGGCGGTCTTCCGGCGCCGGTTAATGGACGCTGACCACGACGCAAAGAAGAAGGTTGCACCCAGGATTCCATCCGCCGCGCACCGTTCGGACAGTGATCCCATAACGGCTGTCTTCCCAGCCCCTGCAGGGCCCATTACCCATTTCATCTTCTTTGGGTGCTCAGACTCTCCGTCTCCAGATATGATCCAGCCGTACAGGTCGTCTTGAACTGCGATTCGAGTGTCTGGATGACATTTCGGTGCATCGCACCGCTCTGCAGAGTCGTAGATGGCGCCCGCTGCGATTCGAGTCTCAAGCCCTGTGTATCACGACCAGCGTCAGCTAAGCTCTCAACTATTCACTGCCGAGCAGACTGACTGTTTAGTGGGTTTTGCGGGAATCCTTCGGAGTTGTTGTGAATGATGACATTGTCGATTCGAAAGTCCTGAGCAGTGAAGGGTATTGTGGCCATAGTGAACGAAGAGAGGAAAGTGGCTATCCGTAACACACAGTTCAGTAGGACCCCCACGTGTTGTAGGCCGTCTGTTTGTGACTGTTTGCTGGGCGAACACCTGATCTGACGATCAGTGGCACACTCGCTTTGACCCCTAAATATGCAAATATTCGTATGTTTCGACATTCATAAGCTCAATCCTTTATGTATTGCTATGAAATGGGCACCTTTAGNAAAAAAAGCTTGAATCTGCGTCGAATGGTATAGGTCATTAGAGAGTGTGTGCTGTGTGGAGAGAACCCGAGGGCTAAAACCTGTTTTCCCGGAGTTCTGCAAATCTTGGTGACCGGACGGGTCACACAGAATCTCAATCTCCACTTCACGTTGTGAATTTGCAAACCGCGGAATGAAAAGGTCGGAGTTTGAATACTCGCTCCTCATCCTCGATTTTTGTAAAAGCCAATATACTGTTGGGTAGGCTCGCAACCATCCGTTCACATGTGACGCTGTCACGGGATGTTGTCACAGCGTGACGGTGAGCGTCAGTGAACGGCTGGTACACTCGGATCACTTTTTGGCGTGTCACACCCTGTCACGCCGGACTTAGCGAAATCAACGCGTGCGCGGCCTCCCAAAGGCACGATGGGCTCCTTTGCAACGATTCATCGAAAAGAAGGTATAATTAATAAGATACATTTAATCCTCTTCATCGGTCGTTACTTCTCCATCCGATTCACTCTCCAAATCAGTGCTCCACTCGTCGTCCGAGTCACCAGCACCCATATCAAAAGCCACATCTCGCAAGGACAAGCAAGCAAGGCTTTCCTCCTCTTGGGCCTCCTCCAATTCCCTTGCTATCTGTTGCAGCTCGCTCTCAATCATTTCCTCGGTTGTATCAGTATAATCTTGAAGTTCCGGGATATTGGGAGAGATATCAGCAAGGGCTGAAGATGCGATGGAAGAGCTGGCTCAGGGACAGGATGAAATGGGACTGCCCTCTTCTTGGGCGCAATCAGGAGTATTACCACCAATGGCGGTAATTGGTGTCATACGCCGTCGCTTCTGAAGCTGCTGGAACGCACGGTTGTAGTCTTCGAGTGGCCCCGTAAGTTGTTGTAACCCGACAGTGACGATATCCGGAACTGGCAGATTGTCCTCCTGTGTAACTCGGCCCACCTGAAGGCTGTACACATTGTGTTCCTTCAGGCTGTTCATCAGACTCTGTATATCTTCAGCTAGGCACGCATCCGCATGCTTTGTACCCAGATCCGATCCGAGGCTGCTGTTGAAGTTGGCGTTAAGTACACGAAGTGATTCTGTGCAAGGTGTGACAGTGAACATGAACTGCCATGATGCGTTTGAGCCTCGGGCCTTGTATTTTGTCTAAGTCATCATCAGTAAAGGCATTAAACCAGTAAGAATTTGCATTAATGTACCTTCACAAGCAGGTTACCATGCTCCTGAACCAAATCAGCTGGCACCCCTCCCTCAGGATTCCCTGTCGGATTGAGAACCATATTATTAAGTGATATTTGCCTGCACAATAATGAGTATTTATCAGACACTGGTGCTATTCAAATGAATCAGGGCTCACCTAATGCTTGCGGGCCAGATGTGTTTGATATGATGGATAATATGGAGCATCTCGTACGCATACTTGATGCGCCCATTGCCACGGAAGCTGAGGGCAAAGTGCTTAAGAACAAGAACAATACGACCAGGATCATTTGTCTTGATTGCATCAGCAAACTCCTTTGAGACGAGCGCGTCATGCATAAAAAGAATTGCATTCTCGAAAACCATATCACCTTGGGAGGTCTGACCTTGGAGATTAGGCATTCTGCGCTTCCAGCGAAGATCCTCGACGACATTTGGCTGAGCAAATTCATCGAATATCTGCTGGGCGTGGCTGACAAGCTGGTCCCAAGTTCCGTAGGACTTTATGTAGTCATCCAGTGACTGTGAGTTTGAAACAAGCAGCAGGCAGTGGAGAACTCAAGCATAAAGGGAGACATAAATCAGGTCTCTGCAGACTCTGAATGGCGGTAGCGAAGAAAGGGTAATAGGTAGTCGGTTTAAGCGTGTGTTATGAAATGAAAGGGAGCGAGGGTTTGATGTTCCAGCGTTCGGTTTCCCAAAATGAGTGAGAATAAAGCCGTGGATGTCGGCAATGTTGGTATGGAATAGCCCAAGAAGATTGACATTCCAAAAGAAGCCAGCGTAGCCGTCTTCGTGCCCTGCATGCAAGGTTTCGATAGAACGAAGCTGACCAATTGAAAGCTGATCACCGGCAAGGAATCGAACCCTGTTGTTGAACTTGGGGTGCTCCTTGAGCTTTAGCTCATCAGTGATAGCGTCGACAACTTGGATGTTTCCAATGGTAGATGATTCGTCGATGTTCCAGGCTGGCAGTGGAAAGAGCTTTGTCTGCTGGGGCTCGAGTTTCAACTCGGACTGCGGCTGAAAGTCGTCTATATTACCCTGAAACTTCCGGAATGACTCGCCTCCGAATTCGACGATGACACGTAGGACTGTTGCCACGAGGTAGCCATTGAACTCTTGCTGCTCAGAGGCTGTGAGTAGGATGTCGTGGATGTCGAGCGGAGGTGCCTCGAGAAAGCTCTTTTGAAGAGCATGAAGATCAAGGTCTTCTGCAGAAACAGGACCATTGAGCGTGAACAGCGTTGCGCAGGTCCCGTTCTCTTGCGTATCTGTGGTTGCACAAGATAAATCAGTATTCATAGCCTAGGTTAGAGCGATGTACAGACCGTGGCGACCGAGAATCTGTTCTGAATTTGAGAAGGCGATGTTGATATTGTCATAGACAACTCCAAACTTGCCAGTTGCCGCAACTGCACGAGCCTCAGCCCGAACTGAGTCCGACAGCTGGTAAAGCGTTCCCAGCCTCTGTCCTTCGCCGGGAGGCTCGGCCTGAGTAACTTCAGAAACGGAACCCTCCGACGAGGGAGCCGCTTTCTTTTGCCTGCGTGGGCGTCGTAGGCGTGAAGAGATGAGACTACTGTAGCTCTCTGAGTACCCAAGCTTTGACAAAACATTAATAGTCTGCCGCTGGGCCCCAGAAGCGTACAAGTACAGTGCCATCATCCGTTTGACAAGATTATTGGCCCGGCTGAACTCGCCGAGGCACATAAGACCCGCCATGGTTTGAACCTGCGCAAAATTCTATTAGAACTATTGCGTTAAAAGAGCCAAAGTACTTACTAGTGCTGTTTTCTCCCGACGCCTTTCTGTATGCTTTTCAACATGTCGAGATGTAGAAAAAGCGGAGATAATTGACATTGCAATAGGCGCCCACTCGCTTGACAAGCGAGCAGTATAGCTCTTGATGTCAAAGGTGGTGACGACTTTGTGGCTGATGGGTCGCTTTAGCGTTGATACGACCGCGTTTGTTTTAGCGAATATAAGTTCAATTTTCGCGATAATAAACTATAAAGATGACGCGGTCTGAGTCTCTAAGTACAAGAATAACTACGCTATTGATAAGGTTCACGCGGCTTGAGAGGGAAAAGAGTTAGTACTACGACTCTAGGGACACGAGAGTTGAAGCTACTCGAGGCTGTCAGCTTGAAGCCGCCCCAGTTGTATTATACCCTGACCAGGAGAAGCCACTTTAGTTGATGCCGTGCTAAAAGTCAGGCGGCTCAACTGAAGCGGCTTGAGAAAAGTCATATACCTTTACAACGCAACTGTCAGGACTCTCAGGCGGCACTACCAGAGAAGTTCAGAAATCAGGCGGCTTC
>JANBPK010000888.1:0-61702 GCA_027579435.1 Candolleomyces eurysporus | reverse complement strand
GCCCATACCGCCCATACCCCCACCCATACCATCCATACCCCACGGCCCTCCTCCTCCTCCCCCTAATGGCTGGTGTGCATTAGGACCAGGGGTAAATCCATGTCCCCATCCGGGCGTTGACTGTTGAGCCCAATTCGCTGGTGGTCCACCAGGAGGTGCACTCATGGGCACAGTAGGGTTACTGTACGCCGCGTACGGATTCTGTTGTTGTCCTCCTCGCGCCTGAGATGGTTGCTGCGACTGCATGGATGGCAGATTCGCATTCCCCGGGGCACTAAATGGTGTGTTCATCGTCGGATATCCAGTATAGTCGGCGGACACCCCTATTGGCCACATTCCACCTACGCCTNCCCCCCAGTTGCGGTGTTGGACCACCACCACCACCACCACCACCGCCCCCGCGACCTCCATGATGGTCGTTTTGGAGTTGGGAAGAAGGGAGCTGCGGAGGTGTGATCCCAGATCCGGGGGGTATAACCCCGGGTGGCATGCCTACTGGGGTCGCGTATNGGGGGAATAAACGCTCCGCCCATTGGAGAGAGCACTGGAATCATTGGACCCATTGGGCCCATCATCATCGGAGCCCCCACCATAGGTGTGTACATAGTTCCAGGTTGGCCGAACGCAGGGTAGGCTGAGGTTGGATATCCACCTGCTGTGGTACCTGGCGGTGGAGGGTACGCACTGGCGAAAAAGGGTGTCGATCCGTTGTTTGCTGAATTGGACGAGGTCGAGGAGGAGGATGAGACTCGTTGAGGTACAACTGGTGGATGTGATGGATCTGGGGATGGAGATCCTAGGGGCGGGATGAACGGGGTACTAGGTGTTGTGCGTCGTGAGGACATTTTGAATAGTCTGTGCTTAGGGTATATTTCTGGGGAGATCTGAGGAGATGATCGTCAATCTGCGCTGTGAACATGATTGCATAGTCGTACATAGATCGCTCGAAATATGGGCCAAATTCCAGGATATTGTCCTCGAGAGGAAATCTCTTGAACCTGGAGGCTTGAGTGTGAGTTCCCTGTAGTAGGAAGAGCAGAAGAACAAGGGTTAACCGTGAAGGAAAGCAGTAGACATTGAACAGCCCCGTACGCACAGCCAACCGGTGACCCCAAATGCCACCTTCAATGTCCGTCGCCCACGTCCTCCTTGTATCTTCCAAGACGGCTGTCTATCTGGCAACGGGTGTGCAGGCTGCAGAGGCTCCAATAGAAATGTTATCTGGGTATGTTGCAAATCATCAGAATGAGTCAATCAGTACAACTTCTTGCAATCGCTTATACTTAGCACTCACCTTTCCACGCCGCCTACCCTTCCCTTTCCTTCCTGTTCCTTCCGCGAGATCAAGGCGAGACCCGGGGTGTAGAATGAAATCGAAGGAGACAGAATGACTGACTAAAGGACGCGTTCATGTTGTGGACGCAGAACCCGGATCAGGACGACATATGATGTTCATTTCATTGTGGGCGCAGGGGAATACGCGATAAGATTAGATTAGATTCAGGGACTTGGTAGAATACACAACAAAGTTCAAGTTTTCCTAAACTTATTCGCAACATTGTTGAAAATCCTTTTTGCTCCATCCTTCACCCTCGCCAGCATTCCTGGGCGTGGAATTCGCTGAGGAGTATCTGCGACCGACGGGAGTGCAAATGGCGGAGGAGTATACTGCCCTGGCGATAGAGCGGGCGTGGGCGGAACTGGGGAATTGGGTCGCCCAACGTTGGGGTTGATCGTGATCTGAGGTCTTCCAGATATTCTCCCTCCTCCGCTGTGCACGTTTCCTCGGGCTCTANCCCCCATTCCCGTTCTGCTTTGAGGCGCGAGTGTAAAGCTGGAGATCGGCGTCTGCAACGTCTCTCTCGTCGAGGATTCGAATAGCGTTTAGGAGGTTACGTCGCACCACGTCTTCTAGAATTTTCTCGTAAGCT
This sequence comes from Candolleomyces eurysporus, assembly GCA_027579435.1. Taxonomy (NCBI): domain Eukaryota; kingdom Fungi; phylum Basidiomycota; class Agaricomycetes; order Agaricales; family Psathyrellaceae; genus Candolleomyces; species Candolleomyces eurysporus. Next base: position 59,771 of record JANBPK010000888.1, on the reverse strand, counting down.
GACAACACACTCTTCTCGCTTCGTTGTCGAGGAGCATCGATCCCGCGAGCTAGAGTCGGCGCCAGGCCTTTGCCTATTCTGGCCTTGGCGGCGCCTGCTACATCCAATTCACCGCCGTTGCCTAGGACGGGAATGGCAAGTACGATTTGGTTTAAAAACAAAGCGAGGGAGGTTACGGCAATGAGCGAGAAGTGCATGCTGAAGAGTTGGATGGGAAATCAAAGGACCAGCCTCTGAAAGTCGTCTAGAATAACAACGGTCAGAATCGTGTGCTGAGACTGAGGGAGATTTACCGGGGGCTTACCTTGGGATGAAGTGGGTGACCGAGCACTAAAGAAGCATGTGCTGTGCAGGCCAGATTTTGTACTCACCCACCCCTACCATCATGATCCCATTCCCCAACAGCGTGGACTGATATCTGGGTTCGTTGGGACTTGTTGGCGTACAGGAAAAACCTGTGGCACAGAACGACTGATACCCGTCGGGCCTATACCTACAACCAACAACAAACCGGTTCTTTGGGATCAGAAGCAAAGCTGGAATAATCGGCTGCTCATCGCAAGAGTATCTAGTCGAAAGGAAGTAAAGCCTAGAGCCAGTGCGAGTCCCTCAGACCGTGAATGCCAGGCGAATTGCGTAAAGACGGTTGCGATTAATGGGCTCGATTTACTACAAGTGGCGTTGGTCTACACCCGTCCACGACCAAGTCTCGCATAGATCCAGTAATATCCACAAACAATCACTGTGCCAGGTCGAAAAAGGTAAAGTGTAAGCTGTGTGTGTGTGTGTGGGCATTCGGTTGGAAGGGTGACGGTGGAGCAGAAATTAAGGACGTAAGCTACTGGAGCCGAGTGTTGAAACTTTGAGGCTCACTCAGCTATCGTGTGCTTGCGTGTGTGTGACCGTATTGGCGTTAAAACTAAAGCTTGAAGGGGCAACGTCGAAGGACTTCATCGCACCCTGGTAAGCGCCGATCGATAGGCCACGACTATCAAGCGCCGCAGTCCCAGACTTCAACTCAGGCGACGACAGCGTTTCTCGAATTTACACTGATCAAGAAGGAATTAAAATTATTCCTAGGGGCACATAGATTCATGCAGCAGGCCTGCGCCTCCCGGTAGTACTCGGTCCCTAACATTCTGTTACCATTTACTAAACCTCTGCCTCAGTCTTTGGAACCGAGTCTGCGGCGTTAATGCAGTTACGGTGCGCATAATATCAAAATCGATCGTGATAAATGAACCTTTAGAGTCGGAGAACTTTTCTCCTTGGCCTTTACACACCCCAGACTACTGGACTTTGGATGATTTATCTTTTTTCAGGAAGAATCGTGAAGTTGAAGATCTAGACGGCCAATCCTTGGGTCGTGGAAGGATTTTTTGAACGTCGTTTTCTCTCCTGCTCGGAAGGACCGTGCGGGCCGCGTATTCGAGTAAATTTCTCCTCTCGGCGCTGAGTACGTTGGATTTCCCATCGAGTTTTCGGGAGTGGTAGTGGTATGTTACGGCGTGTGGAGCATTATACCTGGTCCGAAACCCCGAGCGTAAAACTCGGACCGAGAGCCTCCTTCCCAGTAGGAGAAAGAACATTGCGGGTATCTGCAGGCGCAACGGGGATGGCCTGGACGCTCAAGTTAATAACGATGACCACGAGGGACACAATGATGAGGGAAATTTGCAGAATGTAGGTGCGTTCTGTCGTAAGTCGAAGGGCCTAGCTTCAACTTTGAATATTCATGCCCAGTCAGAGAAGGGAACAGAAGACCATGAAAGAAATATGATGGATGACCAGTAACCGAGCATGAGAATGGAGGAGAATGCAGCAAAGTATCATAACTGAGTGTGCTTAGTTCAGAATGTAGATCCGGTGTGGGCCTTGAGAAGCACTGTAATATCAAAGATAGGGCTCAAGCCTACAAGCACTGACAAATGGCAAGCATCGAGCAACGCCACTGCGTTAGAGCGTGTGCGTGTTTCACTAAGTATGTCGCAAATCTTTAAATCCGTGTTCAGGAACGATTGACCGCATGGTGACGTGACGAATTCGGCCATCACCTGGCATCACATCGGCTCCAAGAGCCTTGCCCGTTGCTCTTTTGGTTTCGCGTTCCTGAACCCACTCCATACTGAAGCCATCCCATCTTCCTTCCCTCGCAATGCGCGAGCATAGGAAAATTGAGGATGCTCAATATATCCGGTCTAGAGGGAGGAGCAGAGAGATTCTGCTGATCGTACGTGTTTCAAAGGTGTCTTCAGGGATAAAGCCAACTGGGTGTTAGGGTCCTTGAATTCTCAGTCTTTTCGTTCTCACCTATTCATGAGCCATTCGTCACAGCCCGGCTTATTCGCGTTGAAGGGGTTAGGATCCGATCCCTACCACCCCACATCATCTTTCGAAACCGCTGTTGACCAATCAGGTCCTCCCTTTGTACATTCTCCTCCAGCGGCCGCCTGCTACCCGTTGGTTATCTCGCGCCCACAGAAAAAAGATGCTTTTCAGACTCACTTGGGGACCAGTCCCAGACCTCTGGGCTCTGGACGATTTCAACGGCCACCGGGCGGCGTTTCATGCTTGTTTCATGCTTCGTTGACCATGTCAGGCATACTGCGAAATATATTCCAGGTAACTCGAAATAGAGAAGGGCTGACCTCTGTGGATTTTCATGAAAGGTAAGTAAGGCGACTCTGCTTGAACTCTGCTTTTGGGGGCAGCAAGATGGTAAGCATGAGTTCCTCGCTTCAGTCTACACAAGATTCCGTATTGGCATCGTCACAAACGTTATATATGACCGCTGCCGTCAGTCTCGTCATGCCGCATGGCGGAACCTCGTGAGTCTCCCGTCCATAACTATACTAAATTCAAATCTAAATCGCTGATGTTTCCATTTCTGACATTCGTTAATAGGCAGTCGCTGGCACTGACTTTTCCATTCCCTGTTGGCCCGCCGATGCGAGGCTTCGCGATCGATGGATCCTGCCTCTTTTGCTACACTAATAGTGGAGTTGGCGCATGCTCAGCAGGTCGTTAAAGTAAGCTCTCACCTTTAAATTGTTGTCCTAATGAATAACTAACACGTCGCCTCCTCAGTACCTGACGGGTACGTGATGCAATTCCGAGTCGGAATTCGCGTACTGATTGTCGGACCCATTCAGTTGCAAGCATTGTCCTCGTAGTGCGTCAAGCTTCTCTTTCGCTACCAGGACCCATTAATATTGGTATTCAGGTAGCCGATATCCTCGATAGTCTCGCTTTGGAGGTGAGCTTCAATTGCAGTGTAGTTGAATAATCGTCCGCTGAAGCCTCATTACGTTGCATTCGCAGGTTTCGTTGGTATGGCCGAGCAAATGGGGCCCGGGAAAGGTCCTCTTCCTGCTGGCTAGATACCTTCTAGTCGTCGACACGAGTTTAGCAACACATTGTCGGTATTCCTGTTTGCAATTGTCCAGGAGGCTTGAGCTAATTCTCCGTGGTCCATTCAGATACGATGTCGCCAAACCAATCGTTAACTGTGAGTCCTACACCCCAACGTTTCATTGCTTTCTTTCCTTTGAGTGTCAGAGTTCACTGACACCATCAGCGTTTCAGGGATGCCGGTGGACCTTTACCGCTGGCGCGGGTGAGTAGCAAGAGAGCCGTTCGGCGGTGGTACATAGCCGGGGTCTAATGTTCGTGTAGCTTTGGGGACGTTGGGTGCAGCAATCTCTGAAGGTGAGTTCTCTTCGCATTTCGGTTAAAACCCCAAGGTGCCGATTTAACCCAGCTTGATTTCTAGCTATCTTGTTTCTTCGGGTCTACGCGCTGTCTGGTCGAAGTCGTAGAGCTGGAGCATTTCTATTCTTGCTATTCCTCGTATGTCGCGGACCATCTCTTTTTCAGTCATTTTGTAGTAAACCGATTCTCGTGCCTCCAGAGCGTCAACGTCGCTAAATTCGTGGCACTTGGAAAATTTATTGTTTCATTACAATGTAAGTCTCCTGTCGTTGAACAAAGCGCGAAAATCACTGAACTGTGCATTAGATGCCCCCTCTCCGATCCCAGCGCTTATTGGCTGTTTTCCGATAAAGGCACACAACCTTATGCTCTCCTTTGTGTTTTCCTTGATTTTGGCCAACGAAATTAGTACGTGTACAGGTCGAATCGCTTCATATGTCTTCAAACTGAAGCTAAACGCATGCATAGTAATATTAGCGATCACTTTCTGGATCGGTTGCAAGAAGTATACAGGTTTGAAGAGTCGACTCGTATCGATTTTCTACCGAGACGGGGTTGCCTACTTCGTCTGCATCGCTGGTAAGGTTTATTTTAAGATTTTAGACCCTCCATTAATCTACTCTGCGTTCAGCCATTTCCATCGGAAACATAATTTGTAATCTCGTCGCACCGGTACGCTCCTCACCACCTAGTCGCACATTTTTCGCTCACTTCTTCGACTTTGTTAGCCTGGTTACATATATCTGTTCGCAGTGTAAGCCTCGCGACTTGAACTCCGTTCATTCAATACTTACTGTCCCCTCCAACCAGCCCACAGAGAGTTGCTCATTCTATTCTGTCAACACGAATGATTCTTCATTTGCGCAGATTGAACAGAAGGGTTTATAATACAGCTAGCGAAGTTCCCCTCACTACAATCGACTTTCTTACTCCAGGCTTGACCGCCGAACAAAGTGATTTCAATTCGAGAAATGGTTCGACTCGATCTGATGCCCGAGGAAACCTTTCCATAGAATACCACTCAATTAATCTAGATTAACATTCTATAGATAAAGGACATACATAATCAGTCGGAGCCGCTTTATTCAAGTTCGCGAATATTGAATTGCCGTCGAGGAGTAATTGTCGGCTCTCTTGCTAAGAACATACCAAAAAAATTTACACTGTAATCTTAATAGAAACCCTTATCCAACCGAGCGCATTTGCCGGACAGCCCTTCCATCATCGAGCTACATTGAACCAGGCGGGAGGCCTCTCCCGATCCTTAACATTCTGCCACCAATTACCAAGCTTTTGCCTATTTTCTGGAACCGAGTCTGCGGTGCAGGTGTATGGGTATATTCTTGACCTCCATCTAGCTATGAGGTGAGTGTGTAGAGTCGGAACGCCTCCCCATCTTCCCTTGTCATCCGCCGCTACTGGACTTTCAATAATGTTTCGGAGTTGAGCGTGAAGTTGAAGTTGTAGACGGCCATTCCTTGGCTCGTGGAAGGAATTGCTGGATGTCGTTCTCCCTCCTGCTCAGAATGACCGTGCGGGCTACGTATTTGAGGAAGGTCCTTTTGGCTCCTGGGTACGTTGGCTTTCCTTCAAGCTCCCAAGGATTGCAGATTACGGCCCGTGGAGTAGTTCTCCCCGCGACGTCCTGGGCGTATGCGACCTACGCCGAACCTGGTTGGGCCCTTCCCAACAGGCGACCGGTCATTGCGGGTGTCAGTAGGCTCGCTTGGGATCGCCTGTAAGCCCATTGAAAGCGACGGCCCGAGGGATGCGATGAGGAAAAGTCGCATAATGTAGGTGCGTCGAAGATGGGGAAAAATAATTGAGGGCCTACTCTCGATCTTGAATATTCATGCCCATTCAGAGAAAGGAACAGAACACTATGAGATATATGGTGGGTGACCGGTGAATGGGCACTAGAGAATGGAGAAAAACGGAGCCAGACGCAGCCATGGTTTCTACCATTCTGACCAAGGTGAGTGAGCCTAGCTCAGTGTGGGGGATCTAGTGTGGGCCTTGAGAAGCACTGGTATTACATGGAAGATCGAGCCAGAGCCTACAAGCTCCCATAAAGCGACCGTGAGGATCTAGTAACGCCACTACGTTTGAGCGTACGTCGCTAATCTTTAATATCTTTAAATCCGTGTCAGGAACCATTGACCGCGGACATGACGAATCCGGTCATCACATTTGCTCCGTGAGAGCCATGTCCCAGGTCCGGGGCCGTTGCTCGTTCTGTTCTTCCGTTCCTGAACCTACGCCATATCGAAGTCATATCTCATCTTCCTTTTTCCTTCGCAATGGGCGAGCATAGGAAAATTGAGGACGCCTGTTATATCAGGTCGACAGGGAGGAGCAGAGACTCTGCCCATGATCTCGAAGTTGATCTTCGGGGATAAAGTCAAGTGGGTGTTAGGGTCCTTGAATTATCGGTCTTTTCGTTCTCACCAATTCATGGGCCTCGTCACAGCTTAGCTTATTCGCTTGCAAGGGTAGGGATCCGATCGCGACCAACACCGCATCATCTTTCGAATCGCTGTTAAGCTACGCGCTACCAATTAGGTCCTCCTTTGCACATTCTCCAGCGGTAGCCTATCACCCATTTGGCATCGGGTGACGACAGAGAGGACGCAGCTCTGATATCTGGGGTCTAGAGACTTTCGACGCTCACCCGCTGGCGTTTTCTGCTCCTGTGGTGTCATGCTTCGTTGACCACGTTGGCCACATAGTGAGATATATTCCGGGTGACTCAAAATAGAAAAGGACCGGTCCTGTGGATGTTCTTGGAAGGTAACTGAGGCGACCCTGCTTTTNGGGGGGCAAAAAGATTTTTAAGCATGGGCTTCTCGCTTCAGTTTATTCAAAATTCAGTATGCGCTGCTATCTATGAACGCTGCCGTTAGTCTCGGCATGCCACCTGGCAGAACCCCGTGAGTCTCCCGTCCATGACTGTACTCAATTCAAATCTAAATAGCTGATTTTTCCATTTCTGACGTCCGTTAGTAGGCAGTCGCTGGCCTTTTCATTCCTTCCCTGTTGGCTCGTTGATACGAGGCTTCGATGGATCCTGCCTCTTTTGCTACGCTAATATTGGAGTTGGTGCATGCTCAGCAGGCCGTCAAGGTAAGTTCTCATCTTTATGTTATCGTCCTCATGAATAACTAACCACGTCACCTTCTCAGTACATCACTGGTACGTGATTCAATGTTCCTCCGAGTCGGGATTGGCGCACTCATTGTCCGACCCATCCAGTTGCAAGCATTGCGCTCGTTGTGAGTGAAGTTTATCGTTTGCCGCCAGCACCCATTGATGACCCTTGGCACTCAGGTTGCAGATTACCTCGATACTCTCCCTACAGAGGCAAGCCTCAATTACAGAGTAGTTAACTGAGTGTTCACTGAAGCGTCGCGACGCTTTATTCGCAGGTTTCATTGATATGGTCGAGCAAATGGAGCCTGGGCAAGGTGCTCTTCCTGCTGACCCGATACCATATAATCGTCGACACGAGTTTATCAACAAATTGTGGGCATTCTTGTTTGCGATCGTCCAGGTGACTCGAGCTAACTTTCCATGGTCCATCTAGATATGATGGCGACAAACAGATCGTTAGATGTGAGTCCTAATCCCATCGTTGAATTGCTTTTTTTCTTTCAAGTCTCAGAGTTTACTGACACCATTAGCGTTTCAGGCTTGCCGATGGTCCTTTATCGCTGCCGCCGGTGAGTGACAAGGAAATCGTCCAGCAATGTTACCTGAAGTCTGATGATCATATAGTGCTGGGGATGGTGGGCGCAACAATCTCTGAAGGTGAGTTGTCTTCGCACTTCAGTTGGAAAGTCCAGGTGCTGGATTTAACTTCGTTTGATATCTAGCTATCTTGTTCTATCGGGTCTACGCACTGGCTGGTAGAACTCCTGGATCTCGCGCATTTCTATTCTTGTTATTTTTTGTATGTCACGATCCCCCTTTTTTCAGTCACTCTGTCAAACCAATTCTCGTTCCTGCAGAGTGTCAACGTCGTCAAATTCTCGGCACTCGGAAAATTTATCGTTTCGGTGCAATGTAAGTCTCCTGTCGTCTNAAAAAAGTGCGAAAGTCACTCAACTGTGCATTAGATGCCCCCTCTCCAATTCCAGCGTTTATTGGATGTTTTCCGGTCAAGGCAGACAATGTTATGCTCTCCATCGTTGCTGCCTTGATTTTGGGCAACGAACTCAGTACGTGTGCAGGTCGAATTCCCCCAAGTGTCTTTACACTGAACCGAAACCCATGCACAGTAATATTATTGATCACATTCTGGGTCGGTTTCAGGAAGTATGCAGGCCTGAGGAGTCCACTCATATCAATTTTTTACCGAGACGGGGTTGCCTACTTCTTCTGTATCGCTGGTAAGGTTTCTTCCCATAATGTAGAGCCTCAATTAATTACTCTGCGTCCAGCTATTTCCGCTGGGAACATAATATGCATCCTCGTCGCACCGGTACGGAGGTCGCCACTAAGCCATACAATTTTTTGCTCACTCCCCCACCTTTCTCAGCCTGCTTACATGTATTTGCTCGCAGTGTAAGCCTCCCGACTAACTCGTTTCATTCGATACTTATTGTTCCCTCCAACCAGCCCACAGAGAGTTGCACATTCTATTCTGTCAACAAGACTGATTCTTCACTTGCGCGAGCTGGGCAAAAGGACCTTCAATCCAGCTAGCCAAATTCCCCTTACCACAATCAACTTTCTTACCCCAGGATTGACCGCCGAACAGAGTGACTTCAGCTCGTCAAACGGCTCGACTCGATCTCTTCCCAAAGCGTACCACTCAATTCAGAATGTAGACTAACATTGTACGATGGCCAAACATAATCGTAATCGACGACGATCAACTGGAGCCGCTTTGTCCGCTAATATGGGATCGCCGTCGAAGGCTAATTACTGGCTTTTGCTGAGCATGTAGAGAACGAATGTTATATCGTAATTGTCAATGTAATATAAACCCTTATCCAACCGAGCATATTCGCCGTCGGACACCCCAATATCGAACTCCATCCCCGCAGCCTGGTGATGTGACGAGTCCGCCTTGCTCGTTGGTTTTCGTGCTCTTGTATGAAAAGCGTCACTCCTGTCGACGCGCGGTGCAAGTGGTTACACAAATGGAGGACCTGATGAATTACTTAGCTTAGAATCATACCGATCTTCTCCGCAGACGATGCAAGTCATCCGAGCAGTACAATAAATCACAGAGGTGCGAAGGGATCCGGAGTCAGCTAATAAAAAGCCAGTGTGCCGAGAGGTGCGTAAAACCCGAATATTACGATGGGCCATTCCAGCGATCGTCGCTTTGGACCCTCTCAGAAAGCTGTTCCTTGGTGTGTTTCCAGAGGAGCTGAGCCACCATAGATCGAACATGGCGCTCGAACGAGTCGGAGGTGAGTTTGAAGGGCACTGATCCCTGTAAGGAGTGAAAGATTACACGCACTATTTCCATATCTTCGGGTGGCAGCCCAAGTTCGTGCGTCTTGCTTCCCCGAATCCTCATCCAAGCATATTTCTTGCGTACAATGATGGTGCTGCTTTATCAGGGATTTACTGTCCTGCCGAGCTGGATCGCTGTGCAGCGCTCCAGGGTCCGCCGACTGCTCCCCGAGGCCGTTGATAATTCTCTTCCCGGGTTTGAGAGGAGGTGTTCTACACAGACCGATGAGGCATAGAGGTAATTATAAGCGAGCAAAGAAAGAAATATCGCGAGCACAAAGGCGCAAAACGAGGCATTGCAAAAAACCGGTACTTGTTTCAACGCTCGAAATGCTAGACTCTTTGAGTCGGCAACTAATCGCGAATCATTCAGCACTGGGACACCCGTCAAAGGCAAAAGAGTCGGAGCAACGGCGAATGCTTTTATTGTCGCGATCGGAGCCTTGCTCCTTCAATGCGAATAAGCCACGACGAAGGCTCGTGAATAGGTGGGAACGAAAACGCTAACAACTCAATGACCCCAACGCCCACTGATTTTGTCCTTGCAGAACGAAGGCAGTCCTTTGGGGGTGATAAATTCACTCCCTGTGACCCGGATATATTGCCGTCCATTCTTGGAATCGGGCATTGCGAAGAGGCACCTGTTGCCAAGTGACTGAGACTACTCTCCTTCTTGCGAGCAGCGAGATCTTAAGCATGGGCTCCTTGAATACCGTGCTGACATAGTCACAAGCGTGTTAAGAACGCTGCCGTCATTCTCGTCATCCCGTTTGAGAGAAACTCGTAAGTTTCTATGTGCTCAATACGCTCAATGCAAATCCGAATTACGCGCGGTCGACAGAGATCTATTTCTGACACCTGTTAAAAGGTGGTCTTGACAGCCTCCTGGTTACTCTTTCCCCTGATTGCCCGTTGATGTGAGGCTTCAATGGATCCTGCCTCTTTTGCTCAATTAGTGGAGTTAACGGGTGCTCAGCGGGCAGTCAAGGTGAGTTCTCACCTTCACGTTGTTACCTCAAGAATAACTAAGGAGTTTTCTCAGTACTCGATTGGTACGTGATCCGATGTTCTTCCGAGTCGGGTTCATTTGCGTACTCATTGCCCGACCACCCAGCTGTATGCGGTGTCCTCGTGGTGCGTGAGGGTTCTACTTTGCTCTCAGTGCCCATTGACATTAACGACCCTTGGTGCTCAGGTAGCAGATTTCTTCGATACTCTTGCTTTGGAGGCATGTTTCAATAACAGGATTTTCAAGTAAACATCCATTGAAACCTCACGACGTTGCATTCGTAGGTCTCGTTGGTGTGGCGGAGCAAATGGAACCTTGGAAAGGTCCTCTTCCTGCTGTCCCGATATCATATGATTGTCGACACAAGTTCTATCACGCTACTTTGTAGGCATTCTCGTTTACGATCGTTGAAGGCGACTCGAGAAGTTAACTCTCCAGCGTTCACCTAGATTACGTGTTTCCAGCCTCATCGTTAGTTGTGAGTCCTGAATTCACCCTTGTATCACTCTCTTTTCTTCGAGTCTCCAAGTTCACCAACATCGCCGGCGTTTTAGACATGCCGTTGGACCTTGGCCGCTTCCGCGGGTGAGTGACAAAAGGCTGTCTAGCAATGGTACCTGGAGTCTGATGTTCAAGTAGTTTCGTCGATGTTGGGTGTAACAATTTCCGAAGGTGACTTCTCTTCGCGTTTCAGTCACTGTCAATGCCTGATTTAACCCAGCTTGATTTCTAGCTATCTTGTTTCTTCGGGTTTACGCACTGTCTGGTCGAAGTCGTAGAGCTGGGGCATTTCTGTTTTTGCTATATTTCGTATGTCGCGATCCACCTTTTTCCAGTCATTTGGTCAAACCGATTCTCGTTCCTCTAGAGCGTCAATGTCGCTAAATTCGTGGCACTTGGAAATTTTCTCGCTTCGGTGCAATGCAAGCCTCCTGTCGTTTAACATGTACAGAGCGCGAAGATCACTAAACCGACCATTAGATGTCCCCTCTCCGTTCCCAGCGCTTATTGGATGTTTACCGATAAGCACACACGATTTTATGCTCTCCATCGTGTATGCCTTGATTTTGGCCAGCGAACTCAGTACGTATTCAGGTTGAACTGCTTCAAGTGTCTCCAAACTTAACTTAAACATATCTGTAGTAATGTTAGCGATCACTTTCTGGATCGTGTTCAGGAAGTATGCAGGTTCGAAAAGCCGGCTCGTATCGATCTTCTACCGAGATGGGCTTGCCTATTTTGTCGGCGTCACCGGTAAACATATTTTTCATATTCAAGTCAAGGACGCTCAATTAATTTTACGCTGCGTTCAGCCATTGCTGCTGGAAACATAGTCTGCAACCTCGTCGCACCGGTACGCCCTTCACCATTAAGCAGCATGAATGAACTATCACTCACCCCGTCAATCTTGTCAGGCTGGTTACAGATACTACCTCGCATTGTAAGAAGTCTTGCGTCTCATTCAGTTCACTCGATTCTTACTGTCCCCTCCAACCAGCCCACAGAGAGTCGCCCACTCCGTCTTGTCAACACGAATGGTTCTTCACTTGCGCAGATTGGACAGAGGGGCTTCTAGTACAGCCAGTGCAGTTCCCCTTACTACAATGGATTTTCTGACCCAAGGTTCGGGCGTCGAACAAAGTGATTCGAACCGGACAACCGGCTCGACTCGATCTGAGGTGAGGAAACCTCGCCATAGAGTAGCACTCAATTCATAATCTAGATTAATATCGTATAATAGACAACATCATCGACGACGATCGAATGTGGAATCGCAGTCGAAAGCAAATCTTCGCTAAGAGCCCGCAAAGAAAAAAAAAATTGTAATAGGAGCCCTTGTCCTGTCCAATTGAGCACATTTGCCGGATATACCCCAATCGACCTACATCGACTCAGGCGGGAGGCCCCGTCCTCCCATTATCCAATCCCTGACATTCTGTCACCAATTGCTAACTTTCCGGCTCCTTCTCTGGAGCCGAGTCTGCGGAGCAGGCGGACCTATAGCGACCATATCCTCAAGACAAATAGCCATAAGCGACCTTGAGCGTAATTTTGAAGTTCTAGAGGACCGCTTCTTTGGCCCATGGAAGGCGCTGTTGGAGATAGTTTTCCTTCCCGGGCCAATTCAGAGTGACCGTGCGGGCCTCGTATTCGAGTGACTGGACCTTTTGGCTCCTGGGTAATTAAGCTTTTTTCATCGGGCTCTCGAGGCAGGAAGGTAACTGCGCATGGACTCAGGAGGTCTCCACCGCTGCCTGAGCGTATGAGGCTTGCGCCGAGTCTAATTGGACTTCGCCCACACAGGCGACCGGACGATTTGAGTGTCGGTCGGCGCGACGGGGACGGCCTGCATCCCCTGGCTGACAACATGCGAGAGGGACGCGATGATGGGGAAAAATCGCATAATAAACGTGCGTAGACGATGGGAAAAGCAATCACGCCTTTGAATTCAGTCTAGGGACCTGCCTTTGGCCACGATTATTCACGCCCGCTTAGCGAACGGAACAGAACTATCGTGCTGGAAAGACTAACCGTGAGATATGATGAGTGATCGAGGACTAAAGAATGGAGAACGTACCCATGCTTCAAACTTTCCAGACCGAGCTGAGTGAGCTTGGCTCTGGATAGGGAATAGGCTGCTGTCGGTCTTGAGAAGCACTGGTACGCGACAGATGGAGCTGAGACCTACAAGCGCTTACGAAGCGAATGTCAAGCATCTGGCAACGTTTGAGCATTTGTGCCGCAAATTTGTTGCTCAAGATGCGCTTGCAAGGAGCTCGATGTTAGGGCAATAGCGCGCTCCACTGTCAGTAATGGCCCATCAGCCTTGGAAACCTACACACACGACCCGGTGACGTAACGAGTCCCGCCGTGCTCGTTTCGTGTTTCTGTCGAAGTTAGTATGAAAAACATGCTATACTTCCGTTGACGCGCGATGCCGAAGATTGGGTCACGCAAAGAGAGGATCCGATTAATTATTGAGCTTATAATGAGCTTAGAATCATACCGGTGCAAGGACGGTCCAGTGTGGAGTCAGACTATCCAAGAGTTCGGGAACATGGTGCGGACAACGGGGATGATTACACTGAGCCTGCAAACGACAATTTCTCATTCTAAACGGCCGATACTGCGCACGGCAAGGCTGAGGCATTTGGCATGGTTCTCGTAGATGCCGTCTCATTGTCTACCCCTCCATACCACCTTACACTCGCGTTATTCCTTCTCCCACTCGACCCAAACGTCTCCCGGTCAAAGCCAAAGCCGAAGACACAAGCGGGCCCACGCTTGCAGTGCCTGGGACTGTTGCGATAATGGAGGAAAACGGTGATCCAAGACGTCCAGCAACAGGGTACGAATCCTTGTCGACATCAAGTGGCCCCCTGCAACAGACTCTTGAGAGACTCCACAAATTTCACAAGAAAGATGTTGGTATCTATGTGACGTGCTTGCTTGAATGTGTTAATAGATTCCTGAGTGGTTCAAGAGTCGGCTACCGGGGAGTGGGCATGCAAAAGGGAGCGTAGGAGACTCTGCAGAGTGCCCCAACCTAAGCGTATGCAGAAGCAGCAGTATCCCTCGACACCGCTGATAGTTACACGGTTCGAGAGGAGACAGCCCTTGGCTGCGGTTCTCTATGGAGCGGGGAGGCATAGGGATAAAAGAGGCCAAGAACAGGAACTCGATTGTGCAATCCGCCGCTGAGCGTCGAAGGCTGTGATGAAGGCATTGTACTTATCAAGATTCAATCGACTACAATCCACAAAGAAATAGAGAGCGTGGAAAATTCCGCGAGCACGATGGGAAACGCCAAGGTTGTGGCAGATTCGACTGAGATTAGATGGGATCTCGGGTAGTGTTCCGCGTAACTATACTCTTCGCAAGATAGCCTGTGACAGTGGTGTAAGGATCGCGAAAAACCGGCACTTGGGGCGACACGCTCGGAATGTGAGATTACTACACTTGGCAAATAACAGCGAATCGTTGACCATAAGGCGAAACAGTCGAAAAACGGCGCAACTTGTTTTGCAAATGACTGTAACAGCGATTCCGAAAGAACATGGGTGTTTTCACGACCGGATCCCACTGTCTCTTGCGAATGAACCAAGCTGTGACGAAGGGCTCATGGATTAGGTGAGAACAAAATGGCTAACAATTCAATGGGTTTATCCTTGCAGAACTAAGACAGCGCACATGCCTCAAAGCCATGAGCATCCCGCAGTCTCTTTGCCATCCCCTTTAATCCGTTCTTCCTATGCTCACGCGCAAGGGAAAGGGCCCTGTAGATGTTTATACAAAGTGACTGAAGCGAGTCTGCTTGCGAGCAATGAGGTTGTAAGCCTGGACTCTTTGCTTTAGACCCTGCCGTCAGTCTCGTCATTCCGTCTGGCAGAAACTCGTAAGTTTCAATATCCGAATTCCTCGCGGCAATAGAAAACTCTATTTCTGACACCTGTTATAAGGCGGTCGCTGCCCCTGACGGTCCCCACCTTTTCCATTCCCTGATTGCCCGTCGATGTGAGGCGTCGATGGATCCTGCCTCTTTTGCTGCACTAGTGGAGTTGGCGCATGCTCAGCAAGCCGTCGACGTAAGTTCTCTCCTTCAGGTTCTTATCCTTATGAATAACTAACCAGGTCGCCTTCTCAGTACTTGATTGGTATATGGTGCACCGTTCTTCGGAGTCGGGATCCGCAGACTCATTTTGCAATTAATTTAGCTGCGAGCATTGTCATCGTTGTGCGTGAGGGCCCTCCTTTGCTCCCAGTGCCCATTAAAGACCCTTGGTATTCAGGTAGCAGATATCCTCGACACCCTCTCTTTGGAGGCAAGCTTCAATCACAGGTCGTTAAATAAACGTCCACTGAAGGTCACAACATTGCATTTGCAGATCTCATTGGTGTGGTCGAGCAAATGGAACCTGGGAAAGGTCATATTCCTGCTGTCCCGATACCTGATATTTGTCGAAATGGGATTTACGGTACTTTGTAAGTATTCCCCGTTTACAATCGGTCTCGATGACTCTGGCTAACTTTCCAGTATTCATCTAGATCACATGTCGCCAAACCCATCGTTAGCTGTGAGTCCTGAACCCACCGTTGCATTGCTTTCATTCGAGTCTCAGAGTTCACCGACACCAACAGCATTTTAGGCATGCCGATGGACCTTGACCGCTGCCGGAGGTGAGCGACGAAACAGCCGTCCAGCAATCGTACCTGGAGTCTAATGTTCGTGTAGTTACAGCGACGTCGGGTGTAACAATCTCCGAAGGTGACTTCTCTTCGTGTTTCAGTTGAAAAGCTTTAGGTGCCTGATTTAACCCAGCTCGATTTCTAGCTATCTTGTTTCTTCGGGTCTACGCGCTGTCTGGTCGAAGTCGTAGAACTGGCACGTTCCTGTTCTCGCTATTCCTCGTACGTCGCGACCCACCTTTTTTCAGTTGTTTGGTCGAACCGTCATCGTTCCTCCAGAGCGTCAATGTTGCTAAATTCGTGGCACTTGGAAAATTTATCGTTTCGGTGGAATGCAAGTCTCCTGTCATCGAACAACGCAAGACGACCACTAAACCATCCATCAGACGTCCCTTCTCCGATCCCAGCGCTTATTGGATGTTTTCCGATAAGGGCACACAGCATTCTGTTCTCGATTGTGTATGCCTTGATTTTGACTAGCGAGCTCAGTACGTATGCAGGTCGAACTTTTCAAGTGCCTTCAAACTGAATTTGAACACACCCGTAGTAATATTGGCAATCACTTTCTGGATCGGTTACAGGAAATATGCAGGTTTGAAGAGTCGACTCGTTTTGATGTTCTATCGAGACGGGCTTGGCTATTTCGTCTGCGTCACAGGTAAGGGTTCTTCTCATATTTTGCACACTCGATTCATTGATGCTGCGTTCAGCCATTGCTGCTGGAAACATAATCTGCAATCTCGCCGCACCGGTACGCTCCTCACGACCAGGCAGTACAGAGAAATTATCGCTTACTCCTTCAATCTTGTCAGCCTGGTTACACATACTTGCTCTCACTGTAAGTCTCGTGACTAATTCAGTTCACTTGATTTTTACCTTCCCCTCCAACCAGCCCACAGAGAGTCGCCCACTCGATCCTGTCAACGCGAATGGTTCTTCACTTACGCGGATTGAACGAAAGGACTTACAGTACAACTAATGAAGTTCCCCTTACTACAATCGACTTTCTTACCGCAGGTTTGGGCGTTGAACAGAGTGACTCGAACCCGACAAATAGTTCAACCCGATCTGAGGTGAGGTAACCGTCCCATAGAGTAAACCTCGATTCATGATCTAGATTAACATCGTATAATGGACAAACATTATCAAAGACGAGCCCTTATTCGACCGTGCATATTCGCTGGACACACCCTTGATATCGAGCTACATCGACTCAGGCAGCCCCCCTCCTCCCAGCGACCCATCGCAGCCCCCTTCATCGTATTAGATGAATATTGTGAAGGGGAAACCAAGTCTGAGGCAAACTCGAACTCACTAGGATATGCCCGAATGAATCTGTCCAAACAATCCCGTCATCTTCCTTTATATCAGGATGCAGTTTCCCGCAACGGCTACGGTCATCGAGGAAGTCGGAGAGCGATTTGTAATAAAAGTTGTATTGAGTTGTCATCTAGTCGCTTGGATGTGGAATCTGAATCAATGAGTAAGCGTTTCCGAGCGAGTGCTCTGCGTCGTCACCCTCTGGGTCTGTTCGCAGGAGCATATTCATGTTTAAAGCCAAGGCATACACAACATGACCATTGAGATGGTTGCTAGCGCGAATCCACTGTACCGGAAGAAGTAGATCTGGACTAGACTCCAGGATGTGCGAGCACAACATATCGAGTTGTTTGAGTGGGTTCGAATTCGCTTCTGCTCCCATCTCAAAATAACCCCTAGCAAGGCCTTGGGAGATTCTCGATGACACGGAGAACTCGGATGACGGTTGTGGCAGAAATGAATTGGCCTGACACATTCTTGATTAGGTCTGGATCGTTCCTGGAGGCGACCATGAGGGAAGAAAGCTGTAACGGCGACGAATGAGATTGAACTGGGGTCTCCAAAAAAAGGGTGATGTCGTGATCAGCGTCGTAGTCCTCGTTCAGATCGACCTTCTGGGCGAGTGGTGTGGGATTACTCTCTGGGTCAAAGAATTCACGGAAAACACGTTCTGGACGACTGGTGATGAGGATGCGAAAGGGAAAGGTGGGGACCCGACGACGCTGCTTGTAGAACTTCGAGGATCTCCAGCTGGTCTTGAGCGTTTGTTCGTGCGGGTGTGCGGTGCCTGTGGCATCGTGGCATTGCTCAGCGTCGCATTCGTCCAGGTCGCCGATGATGATGGCGGTAATGTTTTTGAATTAAGAGCCTGCCTTTGGCATTGATTATTCACGCCCAATCAGCGAACGGAATGGAACTATCGTGCTGGAAGGAGTAACCGTGAGATACGATGAGTGATCGAGGAGAGAATGACGAACGTAGCCATGCTTCGAACCTTTCCAGACCGAGCTCGGGTGAAAGAACCCCCAAAGAGGAGTTCGACTGTGCAATGAGCCACTGAGTATCAAAGGCTGTGATGAAGCCACTGAATTGAGATTCTATCGACTACAGTACAGATCGAAGAGGACGAGAGAATGAGGAAATGAGAAAGAGCATGGAAAATACAGCATGAGCCTGTGACAGTGACACGAGGTCACATCACCTTGAATGTTACCCTTGGGCTCGGCAAATAACAGCAAATCGTTGAGCACTGGTGAAAGAGTCGAAGAAACAGTGCAAGTTGCCTTGCAAACGACCGTAACAGTGATTCGAGGCGATTTCGAAAGAAGATGATGCGGCGTTGTCGCAATCCGATCCCAGCTCTTGCGATAAGCCAGGCTGTAAACACGAAGGCGCATGAATAGGTGAGAATAAAAGGCTAATTCAAAAGATTTATCAACAGTCTCTCCCCTGATCCTGATATATCGCAAGGGAAAGGGCCCTGGAGATGTTCATGTGAAGTGATTCAAGCGAGTCGCTTATTGCGAGCAATGAAAGTGTAAGCATGGACGTTGACATAGTCATAAGCGTTGTATGAACGCTGCCGTCAGTCTCGTCATCCCGTCTGGCAGAAACTCGTAAGTTTTTACATGCAAACCTGAACCGCCCGCCGGCGTAACAGAACGTTCCATTTTTGGCACATGTTAAAAGAAAGACGCTGGCCCTGACGGGCTACCGTTTCCATCCCCTGATTGTCCGTCGATGTGAGGCGCCGATGGACCCTGCCTCTTTTGCTGCACTAATAGTGGAGTTAGCGTATGCTCAGCGAGCCGTCGACGTAAGTTCTCTCCTTCTTACTCTTATGAATAAATAACCAACCTGAAGTCGCCTTCTCAGTATTTGCTTGGTATGTGATGCACTTCTGTTCTTCCGAGTCGGGATTCGCGTACTCATTTTCCAACTCATTCAGTTGCAAGCATTGTCATCGTTGTGCGTGAGGGCCCTCCTTTGCTCCCAGTGCCTATTAAAGACCCTTGCTATTCAGGTAGCAGATATCCTCGATACTCTCTCTTTGGAGGTAGGCTTCAATCACAGGCTTCTCAAATAAATATCCTCTGGAGCCTCACGACATTGCATTCGCAGGTCTCATTGGTGTGGTCGAGCAAATGGAACCTGGGAAAGGTCCTATTCCTGCTGTCCCGATATTTGATAATTGTCGAAACGGGTTTTACGGTGCTTTGTAAGTATTCCCGTTTACAATCGGTCTCGATGACTTGAGTTAACTTTCCCGTATTCACCCAGATCACATGTCGCCAAACCCATCGCTAGCTGTGAGTCCTAGAACCAACGTTGCATTGCTTTCATTCGAGTCTCAGAGTTCACTGACACTATCAGCGTTTTAGGCATGCCGATGGACCTTGGCCGCTGCCGGTGGTGAGCGACGAAAAAGCCGTCCAGCAAGAATACTTGGAGTCTGATGTTCGTGTAGCTTCAGCGACATCAGGCACAACAATATCCGAAGGTGACTTCTCTCCTTGTTTCAGTTGAACAGCTTTAGGGGCCTGATTAACCCAGCTTGATTTCCAGCTATCTTGTTTCTTCGGGTCTACGCGCTGTCCGGTCGAAGTCGTAGAGCTGGCACGTTCCTGCTCTTGCTATTCCTTGTATGTCGTGATCCTTTCTTCAGTCGTTTGGTCAAATCGTTATCGTTCCTCCAGGGCATCAATGTTGCTAAAGCTGTGGCAGTTGGAAAATTTATCGTTTCGGTGGAGTGCAAGTCTCCTGTCATCTAACACAGCGAGATGGTCACTAAACCATCCATTAGATGCCCCCTCTCCGATCCCAACGATTATTGGATGTTTTCCAATAAGGGCAGACGGCGTTCTGTTCTCTATTGTGTATGCCTTGATCTTGACTAGCGAACTCAGTACGTATTCAGGTCAAGCTGTTCAAGTGCATTCAAACCAAACTTAAACATGTTTGTAGTAATCTTACTGATCACCTTCTGGATCGGTTACAGGAACTATGCAGGTTTGAAGAGTCGACTCGTATTGATGTTCTACCGAGACGGGCTTGGCTATTTTCTCTGCATCACAGGTGAAGGTTCTTTCATATTATATTGCACACGCTCGATTAATTTACGCCGCCTTCAGCAATTACTGCTGGAAACATAATTTGCAATCTCGTCGCACCGGTACGCTCCTCACTACCAAGCAGTACGAATAAACTATCGCTCATCTCGTCAATTTTCTCAGCCTGGTTACACATATTTGCTCGCACTGTAAGTCTCGCGACTAATTCAGTTTACTCAATTCTTACTGTCCCCTCCAACCAGCCCACAGAGAGTTGCCCACTCTATCCTGTCAACGCGAATGGTTCTTCACTTGCGCGGATTGAACAGAAGGACTTATAGTACAACTAGTGATGTTCCGCTTACCACGATCGACTTTCTTACCGTAGGTTTGGGCCACGAACAGAGTGGCTTAAACCCGACAAACGGTTCAACCCGGTGAGGCAACCTTCCCATAGAGTAGATTAACATCGTATAATGGACAAACATAATCGACAACGAACCCTTATCCGACCGTGGATATTCGGCAGACACCCCCACTCCTCCCCCCGATATCGAGCTACATTGACTCAGGCAGCCCCCTTCCTTCCAGCGACCCGACCACTGACAGTTTGCCGCCAGTTGCTACTAATTTCAAGCTCATTCTCTGGAACCGAGTCTACGATGCAGGCTTATCTACAGTGCGCGCATCCTCAAGAGCCATTGTCATACTGAGTGAGCGTGTAGAGTCGGAACGCCTTGGAAATTCGATAATTTTTCGGGGTTGGTTCCTGATGGGAGATTTCTTGGCTCGTGGAAATAGTCCCGGAGATCCTTTTCCATCCAGTTCGAAATGGCCGTGCGGGTGCCTATTCAAGTAATTGGTCCTCTTATTTCCAGGGTACGTTGACTTTTTCTTCGAGCTCCCGAGGGTGGGAGGTTACCGCGCGTGGAGTAGGTCTCCCTGTGACATCCTAAACGTACGAGACTCACGCCGAGTCTGATTGGACCTCCTTCTTAGCAGGCGACCGGACGTTGCTAGTGTCGGTAGGCGCGATGGGGATGGCCTGCACGCCCTGGCTGAAAACGACGGCCGCGATGGACGCGGCGATGCGACAGAATGAATAAAGATTGAAAATATTTTCATGATGTACAACTCTGGCTTTCTTGACCAACAGATCAATGACGTATCGTGTAAAGTAATCATCGAACGCTTACCCTTCTCGGCCCGTCGGAGTGGCCAGAAGCCAAAACAAGCCAGGTGCGATCCATCTGGTCGCTGGGATGTGGAATCTGAATCAATGAGTGAAGCTTTCCGAGCAAATGCTCTGCGTCGTTGCTTTCTGGGTCCGTTTGCAGGAGCATATTCATGTTTGAAGCAAAGGCATTCCCTGCACAAGCATTGAGATGGTTGATTGCACGAATCCTGCTTCCCCTCTCCATTCTCCTCCAACCACATTCCTTGTGTCCAACGAGGATTGTACTGGTAGTATGTCCTCTTGGAGACTCTGCAGAGGAGGCAGCTCTTGGCTCTGTTCTACACGAATGGGCGAGGTGAAAGAGGCAAAAAAAAAANGGGACTCGACTGTGCAATGAGCCGCTGAGCATCGAACGCTGTGATGAAGGCATTGAATTGGGATTCTCGATCGACTACAATACGGATCGAGAAGAGCGTGGAAAATACCGCGAATACGATGGGCAAGATTAAGGGATGTGATTGGTCGGGATCTTCCATGGATGGTTAGCTTTCACAATTCACAAAATGGTCTGTGACAGTGACCCGAGGTCACATCACCCAACTTGGGTGTAAAGATTGCGAACGACACGCTTGGAATGCTTGGAATGTGAGATTCTTGGCCTCGGCAAATAACAGCGAATCGTTGAGCACCAGGTGAAAGAATCGAAAAAAAAAMCGGTACAACTTGTTTTGCAAACGACTGTAACAGCGATTCGAGGTGATTTCGAAGGAAGATGCGGCGTTGTCGCCGGATCGGATCCCATCTCTTGCGATTAGCCAAGCTGTGAATACGAAAGGCGCATGAATAGGTGAGAGCACGAAGGCTAATGTATCAGTAGTCTCTCTGCAACTCCCTTTGGACCCAATATATCGCAAGGGAAAGGACTCTGTAGATGTCAATGCAAAGTGGCTGAAGCGAATCGCTTCCTGCGAGCAATTAAGGTGTAAGCATGGATTCGTTGACATAAGTAGTCACAAGCGTTGTATAAACACTGCCGTCAGACTTGTCATTCCATCTCGTAAGTTTCGTAATCGAATATTCTATTTCTGGCACCAGTTAAAAGGCAGCCGCTGCCCCTGACGATGTCCTGGCTACCCTTTCCCTTTCCATCCCCTGGTTGCCCGTCGATGTGAGGCGTCGATGGATCCTGCCTCTTTTGCTGCACTAGTGGAGTTAGCGCATGCTCAGAAAGCCGTCAACGTAAGTACTCTCCTCCTTATCCTCATGGATAACTAACCAAGTCGCCTTCTCAGTACATGATTGGTATGTGACGCACGATCGTCCTTACGAGTCGGGATTCGCGTACTCATTTTTAATTCATTCAGTTGCAAGCATTGCCGTCGTTGTGCGTGAGGGCCCTCCTTTGTTCCCAGTTCCCATTAAAGACCGTTGGTACTCAGGTAGCAGAGATCCTCGGTACTCTCTCTTTGGAGGCAAGCTTCAGTTACAGCTTCCTTAACTCCACGTTTACTTAACCTTCACGAAATTGCATTCGCAGATCTCATTGGTGTGGTCGAGCAAATGGAACTTGGGAAAAGTCCTCTTCCTGCTTTCCCGATACCAGATCATTGTCGAAACAGGTTTCACGGTACTTTGCAAGTATTCCCATTTCCAACGTCTAGGTGACTGGAGCTAACTTTCTAGTGTTCACCCAGATCACATGTCGCCGAACCCATCGTTAGCTGTGAGTCCTAAACCCACCGTCGCATTGCTTTCTTTCGAGTCTCAGAGTTCACCGACACCATAAGCTTTCTAGGCATGCCGATGGATGTTTCCCGCTGCCGGGGGTGAGCGACGAAAAGCCGTCCAGTAATCCGATTATATCTGAGGTCTGATGTTCATATAGTCTCCGCGATGTGGGGTATAACAATTTCCGAAGGTGACTTCTCTTCGTGTTTCAGTTGCAAAACTTTGGGCGCCCTATTTAACCCAGCTTGATTTCTAGCTATCTTGTTTCTTCGGGTCTACGCACTGTCTGGTCGAAGCCGTAGAACTGGCATGTTCCTGCTGTTGCTATTCCTCGTATGTCGCGATCCGCCTTTTCTCCAGTCGTTTGGTCGAACTGTTATCGTTCCTCCAGAGTGTCAATGTCGCTAAATTCGTGGCAGTTGGAAAATTCATCGTTTCGGTGGAATGCAAGTCTCCTGCTATTTAACAAAGCGAGACGATCACTAAACCATCCATTAGATGTCCCCTCTCCGATCCCAACGCTTATTGGATGTTTTCCAATAAGGGCACACAATGTCTTGTTCTCCATTATGTTCGCCTTGATTCTGACTAGCGAACTCAGTACGTATGCAGGTCGAACTATTCAACTGTCTTCAAACTGAACACTTGAACGTATGTGTAGTAATATTGGCGATCACTTTCTGGATCGGGTACAGGAACTACGCAGGTTTGAAGAGTCGACTCGTATTGATGTTCTACCGAGATGGTCTTGGCTATTTTGTCTGCATCACAGGTTAGTGTTCTTCTCATATTGTACACGCTCGTTTAATTTACACTGCGTTCAGCCATTGCTGCTGGAAACATAGTCTGCAATCTCGCCGCGCCGGTATGCTCCTCACGACCAAGCAGTATGAATAAACTCTCGCTTACCCCTTCAATTTTGTCAGCCAGGTTACACATACTTGCTCGCACTGTAAGTCTCGCCACTTATTCAGTTCACTTAATTCTTACTGTCCCTTCCAACCAGCGCACAGAGAGCTGCCCACTCTATCTTGTCGACGCGAATGGTTCTTCACTTGCGCGGATTGAACAGAAGGACCTATAGTACAGCCAGTGATGTTCCGCTTACCACAATCGACTTTCTTACCGCAAATTTGGGTGACGAACAGAGTGGCTTGAACTCGACGAACCGATCAACTTTGAGTTAACATTCCCATAGAGTACAGCTCGATTCGTAATCTAGATTAAAATCGTATAATGTACCAACATAATCGACGACGAACTTTTATCCGACCTTGCCGGACACCCCCCCAATAGCGAGCTACATCGAATGGCGCAGCCCCCTTCCTCCAGCGACCTGATCCCTGACATTCTGCCCCCAGTTGCTACTAACTTTCAAACTCATTCTCTGGAACCGAGTCTACGGTGCAGGCGTACCTACAGTGGGCACATCCTCAAGATCCATCGTCATCAGTAAGAGTGTAGAGTCGGAACGCCTTGGAATTCCAATAATTTTTCAAAGTTGAACATGAAGGTGAAGTTCAAGACGGGACATTTCTTGGCTCGTGGAAGGAGTTTGGGAGATCATTCTTCATCCTGTTCAGAATAACCGCGCGGGCTGCGTATCCAAGTAATCGGTCCTCTTGGCTCCTGGGTACACTGGCTTTTTCGTCGAGCCCCCGGGGCTGGGAGTTTACTGCGCGTGGAGTAAGTCTCCCGTAACATCCTGAGTGTATGAGACTCGCACCGAGTCTTATCGGACCTCCTTCCTAGCAGGCGACCAGCCATTTTGTGTGTCGGTTGGTGCGACGGGGATTGCCTGTATGCCTTGGTTGATAACGACGGCCGGCAAGGGGAAGCGATGATAAGACGAAATGAATGAATTCAAAACTATTTCGTTGTGCTAAACCTTGGGTACCGGTCTCTATCGCGCTGTTCGCCGCCTTCCGGACTAGCCGATTAAACAACCGATAGGCCATAGCCACCAAAAGCTTTCTCCCCACTTTCTCCCATCGGACAGGCCAAAAAAAGCCAGGCGCGATCCAAGTAGCTGATCCCAAACGGCGCAGAATGGAACGGCTCCAGATTCTGCACACCGGCTTGCAACGATACCACAGACACTAGAGATGAAAGATGAAGGAAGATCAAGTTTCAGTCTAAGGTTTAGAGAAGATTGAGGACTGCACGTACTGAACTGTGAACATTTGTGAACATCCCCCAGAGGGAACTATCCTCTTTGTCTGCGATGACCAACGACACCCACCAGTCAGCACTGACTGGTGTAGGAAGGACCATGGAGTACGAGCTGCCTATGGACACATTTATATAGCGTGGAAGGTCAATCAAGAATTCGAGAAAGCCCTCCGAGTATGAAAACTGGGTATCGCAGCCCCCTTCGATATCATGGCATCAGATCAAAGAGAAACTAGGTCCGAATCAGAATCGAACTCACTTATACATGCCCGAACGAATCTGTCCCAAACGATCCCCTAATCTTCCCAGATATCAAGATGCAGTTTCCCGCAACGGTCACGGTTATCGAGGAAGTCGAACAGTGATCTGTGATAAAAGTTGTATTGAGTTGTCATCTGGTCGCTGGGATGTGGAATCCGAATCAACGAGTGAAGGTTTCCGAGCAAGTGCTCTGCGTCGTTACCCTCTGGGTCCATTCGCAAGAGCATATTCATATTGAAAGCACAGGATTTCCGTGCAAAACTGAGCAACCTGAAAGCACGAATCCACCGTACCGAAAGAAGTGGATCTGGACTGGATTCCAGGATGTGCGAATACAACATATCGAGTTGTTTGAGTGGGTTAGAATTCACTTTCGCTCCCATCTTCAAAATAGCCTCCAGCAAGGCGTTTGGAGATTCTTGATGATCTGTGTCAAGAACTCGGATGATAGTTGCGGCATATATGAATTGGCCCGACGCATTCTCAACCAAGGTCTCGATTGTTCCTGGAGATGGCCATGAGGGAGGAAGGTTGTAACGGCGACGAATGAGATTGAACTGGGCCTCCAAAAACAGGGTGATGTCCTTGTCGGCGTTGTAGTCCTCGTTCAGATCGAGCTTCTGGGCGAACAGTGTGGGATTTCTCTCTGGGTCGAAGAATTCACGGAAGACACGTTCTGGACGACTGGCGATGAGGATTCGAAAGGGAAACGAGGGATCCGACGACGCTGCTTGTAAAACTTGGAGAATCTCGAGCTGGTCTTGGGCGTTTGTTCGTTCGGGTGTGACCCGTGGGCCGGTGCTTGTGGTATCGTGGTATTGCTCGGCCTCGCATTCGTCCAGGCCGTCAATTCCAGGCCGTCAATGATGATAGCTCCCCGCAAACCTGGCCCATTGGACTGGCGGAGTGGGGTTAAAACGAGAATTTCCATTTGAACATGCAGGTTCTTCTCGAAAATCCCCGGGCTCTTTTCGATAGCAGTGGAGATGGCAGTTTGCAAATCCTCTCGGTGTAGGGCCAGCTGGTGTGCGATTGTTGTGACAAAGGCGGTCTTCCGGCGCCGGCCAATGGACGTTGACCAGGATGCAAAGAAGAACGTGGCGCCCAGAACACCGTTCGCTGCTCACCGATCTGCCAGTGATCCCATGACGGCCGTCTTCCCAGAACCTGCAGGTCCTGTCACCCATTTCATCTTGCTTAGGTTTTCGGACTGTTCATCTACATCCAGGATCCAGCCGTACAAGTCGTCCTGAACCGCGACTCGGGTTTCAGGATGACATTTGGGGGCATCACAGCGCTCCGCGGAATCGTGGATGGCGCCTGCTGCGATTCGGGCCTCGAGTTCTGTATATTACGACGGGTGTCAGCGAAACGCTCGAGCGCGGCACTGCAAAGAAGACGGACTTTCTAACGGGTTCGCCAAGGAGTGTCCATTGAAAATGTGGAAGTTATCAATGTGGAAATCCTGAGCACGGTCGAAGATTTTTGACATGAGGCAGCTGAAATGAAGGGAGGCTGATGGCGGGTCAACTCCCACAGCAATCTGTTTGCGCAATGTTTGTTGAGCGTCGAACCATCTTGACAGCCGCGGCTTCATCAAAAAACTGGCTCGCTCAGAAATGACCTCATGTCCACTCAAGGGAGCGCATAAAAGGGTCGCGGTAATACAGACGTCGGATTAAGCAGCCCTACAGCAGTGCCGAGCCATCCCACAGCCTGCAACCGCCGTCAAACCTGGATTCAATCCTCACCGTCCCCTCCAACCAGCCGACGGAGAGTGGCCCGCTCTATCCTGTCAACGCGAATGGTTATTCACTTGCGCGAATCGAGCAGGACTTGTAGTATAGCTAGTGAAGCTACCACAGTCAACTTTCTTACCACAGATTTGGACGTCAAACAGAATGGCTTAAACCCGACAAATAGGTCAACCTGATCTGAGTTCATGATCTAGATTAATATTGTATAGTGGACAAACACAATCGACGAAGAACCCTTATCCGACCTTGCATATTCGCTGGACACACCCCCAATATCGAGCCACATCGACTCAGGCACCCCTCCTCCTCCCAGACACCCAGTCCATGACATTTTGACACCAGCTGCTATTAAGCTCTTGGCTCATTCTCTGGAATTGAGTCTAAGCCCAGGCGTACATACAGCGCGCACATCCCCCCNAAACTCATCGTCACAAGTGAGAGTGCAGAGTCGGAATGCCTTGGAATTTCGATAATCTTTCGGGGTTGAACTTGGAAGTCGATGTTCCAGATGGGACATTTCTTGGCTCGTGGAAGGGGCTATGGAGATCGTTTTCCATCCTGTTCAGAATAACTGTGCAGGCTGTGTATCCAAGTAATCGGTCCTTGGCTCCTGAGTACGTTGGCATTTTCGTCGAGCCTCCGAGACTGGGAGGTTACCGCGCGTGGAGTAGGTCTCCCCATGACATGCTGAGCCGCGTATGAGACTCCCGCCGAGTCTGGTTCGACCACCTCAGCAAGCGATCGGACATTGCTAATGTATTTAGGCGCGACGGGGATGGCCTGCACGCCCTGGCTGAAAACAACGGCCGCGAGAGACGCGATGACAGAATGACTAAAAATCGAAAATATCTCGTTATGTACAACTCTGGGTATTTGTCTCTGTCGAACTGTTCATTGCCTTATTGACCAACCGATCAAATGACTTGGAGGGCCAGTAAACCAACCCCTCATTCGTGTGTTCCCATTTTCCCCGCCGGAGTGGCCAAAACAAGCCAGGCGCGATCCAAGTAGCTGATCCCAAACGGCGCAGAATGGAACGGCTAAAGATTCTACACACCGGCTTGCAACGGTACCATGAGCACTAGAGATGAAAAATGAAGGAAGAGATAGTCTCAGTCTAAGGTTGAGAAAAGATTGAGGCTGCACGTACTGAATTGTGAGCATTTCGGAACATCGACCAGAGGAATTCATCCCTCTTGTGTGCGATGGCCGACGACACCCACCAATCAGCGCTGGCTGGTGTAGGAAGGACCGTGGAGTTTGCGCTGCCAACGGACACAATTATATGGCGTGGAAGGTCGGTCAAGAATTCGAGAAAGCTTTCCGGGTATGCAAACTGGGTATCGCAGCCCCCTTCAATGTTAAGGTATCAGATCAATATTGTGAAAGGGTAACCAAGTCTGAAGCAGAATTGAACTCACTTATACACGCCCGAACGAGTCTGTCCCAAACAAACATGTGATCTTGGTCATAATCAAGATGCAGTTTCCCGCAACGGTCAGGGTGATAGAGGAAGTCGAACAGCGATTTGTGATAAAAGTTGTATCTAGTTGTCTCCTGGTTACTGGGAGGTGGAATCTGAATCAACGAGTGAAGGTTTCCGAGCAAGTGCTCTGCGTCGTTACCCTCTGGGTCCATTCGCAGGAGCATATTTATATTGAAAGTACAGGATTCCCGTGAAAAACCGAGCAACTCGATAGCACGAATCCACCGTACCGAAAGAAGCGGATCTGGACTGGATTCCAGGATGTGCGAGTACAACATATCGAGTTGTTTGAGTGGGTTAGAATTCACTTTCGCCCCCATCTTCAAAATAGCTTCTAGCAAGGCGTTCGGAGATTCTTGATGATCCGTGTCAAGAACTCGGATGACAGTTGCGGCATATATGAATTGGCCCGACGCATTCTCAACCAAGGTCTCAATTGTTCCTGGAGATGGCCATGAGGAAGGAAGGTTGTAACGGCGACGGATGACATTGAACCGAACCTCCAAAAACAGGGTGATGTCCTTGTCGGCGTTGTAGTCCTCGTTCAGATCGAGCTTCTGGGCGAACAGTGTGGGATTCCTCTCTGGGTCAAAGAATTCACGGAAGACACGTTCTGGACGACTGGCGATGAGGATTCGAAAGGGAAACGAGGGATCCGACGACGCTGCTTGTAGAACTTGGAGAATCTCCAGCTGGTCTTGGGCGTTTGTTCGTTCGGGTGTGGCCCGTGGGCCGGTGCTTGTGGTATCGTGGTATTGCTCGGCCTCGCATTCGTCTAGGCCGTCAATGATGATGGCGCCCCGCAACCCTGGCCCATCGGATTGGCGTGCGACCTCGCGGAGAGGGGCCAAAACGAGAATTTCCATTTGTACGATGAGGTTCTTCTCGAAAATCCCTGGGCTCTTTTCGATAGCAGTGGAGATGGCGGTTTGCAAATCCTCTCGGTGTAGGGCCAGCTGGTGTGTGATTGTTGTGACAAAGGCGGTCTTCCGGCGCCGGCCAATCGACGCTGACCAGGATGCAAAGAAAAACGTGGCACCCAAAACACCGTTCGCTGCGCACCGATCTGCCAGCGATCCCATGACGGCCGTCTTCCCAGAACCTGCAGGTCCCGTCACCCATTTCATCTTCCTTGGGTTTTCAGACTGTTCATCTACATCCAGGATCCAGCCGTACAAGTCGTCCTGAACCGCGACTCGGGTTTCAGGATGACATTTCGGGGCATCACAACGCTCTGCGGAGTCGTGTATGGCGCCTGCTGCGATTCGCACCTCGAGTTCTGCACATCACGACGGGGGTCAGCGAAACGCTTGAGCACTGCACTGCAAAGAAGACTGACTTTCTAACGGGATTGCCGAGGAGTGTCCACTGAAAACCTGGAAGTTATCGATGTGGACGTCCTGAGCGCGCTCGAAGATTCTTGACATGGGGCGGTTGAAGTGGAGGAAGAGAGGAGACTGATGGCAGGTCCGCTCCCAGCAATCTGTTTGTGCGATGTTTGTTGAGCGTCTAACCGTCTTGACAGCCGCGGGTTCGTCCAAGAACTGGCTGGCTCAGAAAAGACCTCATGTCCACTCGAGAGAACGCATAAAAGGGTCGTGGTAATAAAGACGTTGGATGACAAGTTAAGCAGCCCCGCCGTCAAACCTGGACTGAATTCTTACTATCCCCTCCAACCAGCCCACAGAGAGTTGGGCACTCTATCCTGTCAACGCGAATGGTTCTTCACTTGCGCGGATTGAACAGAAGGACGTGTAGTACAGCTGGTGGAGTTTCCCCTACCACAATCGACTTTCTTACCGCAGATTTGGACGTCGACCAACTCGATCTGCGATGAGATAACCTTCCCATAGAGTACCCCTCGATTCATAATCTAGATTTATATTGTATAATGGACAAACATAATTAACGAAGAACCCTTGTCCGACCTTGCATATTCGCTGGACACACCCCGATGTCCAGCGACAATCGACTCAGGCACCCCTCCCAGAGACCCAATCCCTGACATTTTGCCACCAGCTGCTACTAACCTCCCGGCTCATTCTCTGGAATCGAGTCTAGGCCCAGGCGTACATACAGCGCGCACATTCCCCAAATTCATCGTCATAAGTGAGAGTGTAGAGTCGGAATGCCTTGGAATTTCGATAATTTTTCGGGGCTGAACGTGAAGTCAACGTTCCAGACGGGACATTTCTTGGCTCGTGGAAGGAGCTTTGGAGATCGTCTTCCATCCTGTTCAGAATAACCGTGCAGGCTGCGTATCCAAGTAATCGGTCGTTGGCTCCCGGGTACGTTGGCTTTTTTCGTTGAGCCTCCGAGGCTGGGAGGTTACCGCGGGTGGAGTGGTCTCCCCGTGACATGCTGAGCTGCGTATGAGACTCCCTTTTCAGCGACGATCGGACATTGCTAATGTATTTAGGCGCGACGGGGATGGCCTGCACGCCCTGGCTGAAAACAACGAGGGACGCGATAACAGAATGACTAAAAATCGACAATATCCCGTTATGTACAACTTTGGTTCTCTGTCTCTGATTAATTGTTCACTGCCTTATTGACCAACCGTTCAAACGACTTAGAGGGCCGGGGAACCACCCCCTCGTTCGTGTGTTGCATTCTGTCCCGCCGGAGTGGCCAAAACAAGCCAGGCGCGATCCAAGTAGCTGATCCCAAACGGCGCAGAATGGGACGGCTAAAGATTCTACACACCGGCTTGCAACGATACCACGAGCACTAGAGATGAAGATGAAGGAAGATTAAACCTCGGTCTCAGGTTTAGAAAAGATTGAGGACTGCACGTACTGAACCGTGAACACTTTTAAACACCCACCAGTAAAAAAAAAGCATTCTTTTTGTGTCCGATGGCCAACGACACCCACCAATCAGCGCTGGCTGGTGTAGGAAGAACCGTGGAGTTTGCGCTGCCAACGGACACAATTATATGGCGAGGAAGGTCGGTCAAAAATTCGAGAAAGCTTTCCGGGTATGCAAACTGGGTATCGCAGCCCCCTTCGATATTATAGTATCAGATAAATGTTGTGAAAGAGAAACCAAGTCCGAAGCAGAATCGAACTCACTTATACACGCCCGGACGAGTCTGTCCCACATAAACACGTCATCTTGGTCAGAATCAAGATGCAGTTTCCCGCAACGGTCAGGGTCATAGAGGAAGTCGAACAGCGATTTGTGATAAAAGTCATATTTTGTTGTCATCTGGTCGCTAGGATGTGGAATCTGAATCAATGAGTGAAGGTTTCCGAGCAAGTGCTCTGCGTCGTTACCCTCTGGGTCCATTCGCAGGAGCATATTTATATTGAAAGTACAGGATTCCCGTGAACCACCGAGCAACTCGATAGCACGAATCCACCGTACCGAAAGAAGTGGATCTGGACTGGATTCCAGGATGTGCGAGTACAACATATCGAGTTGTTTGAGTGGGTTGGAATTCACTTTCGCTCCCATCTTCAAAATAGCTTCTAGCAAGGCGTTTGGAGATTCTGGATGATCCGTGTCAAGAACTCGGATGATAGTTGCGGCATATATGAATTGGCCCGACGCATTCTCAACCAAGGTCTCGATCGTTCCTGGAGGTGGCCATGAGGGAGGAAGGTTGTAACGGCGACGAATGAGATTGAACTGGGCCTCCAAAAACAGGGTGATGTCCTTGTCGGCGTTGTGATCCTCGTTCAGGTCGAGCTTCGGGGCGAACGGTGTTGGATTTCTCTCTGGGTCAAAGAATTCACGGAAGACACGTTCTGGACGACTGGCGATGAGGATGCGAAAGGGAAACGAGGGATCCGACGACGCTGCTTGTAGAACTTGGAGGATCTCCAGTTGATCTTGGGCATTTGTTCGTGCAGGTTTACCCGGTAGGCCGGTGCTTGTGGTATCGTAGTATTGCTCGGCCTCGCATTCGTCCACGCCGTCAATGATGATGGCGCCCCGCAACCCTGGCCCATCGGATTGACGTACGACCTTGCGGAGTGGGGCCAAAACGAGAGTTTCCATTTGCACGGAGAGGTTCTTCTCGAAAATCCCCGGGCTCTTTTCGATAGCAGTGGAGATGGCAGTTTGCAAATCCTCTCGGTGTAGGGCCAGCTGGTGTGCTATTGTTGTGACAAAGGCGGTCTTCCGGCGCCGGCCAATGGACGTTGACCAGGATGCAAAGAAGAAGGTGGCGCCCAAAAGACCATTCGTTGCGCACCGATCTGCCAGCGATCCCATGACGGCCGTCTTCCCACAACCTGCAGGCCCCGTTACCCATTTCATCTTCCTTGGGTTTTCAGACTTTTCATCTAGGATCCAGCCGTACAAGTCGTCCTGAACCGCGACTCGGGTTTCAGGATGGCATTTCGGGGCATCGCAGCGCTCTGCGGAATCGTGGGTGGCGCCTGCTGCGATTCGGCCCTCGAGTTCTGTATGTCACGACGGGTGTCAGCGAAACGCATGAGCACAGCACCGCAAAGAAGACAGACTTTCCAACGGGTTCGCCGAGGAGTGTCCACTGAAAACCTGGAAGTTATCGATGTGGAAGTCCTGAGCGCGGTCGAGGATTCGTGACATGAGGCGGTTGAGGTGGAGGAGGGGACTGATGGCGGGTCAGCTTCCACAGCAATCTGTTGGTGCGATGTTTGTGCAATGTTTGTTGAGCGTCTAACCATCTTGCCCGCAGTCCCTTCGTCCAAAAACTGGCTGGCTCGTACCGGCGCGTAACTTTGTTTTCAAAACGACTTGCGCGACTTTTGAGATAGCCGTGGATTGCGGCCAACCGGAGCTTGTTCTGACACGCTCGAAAAGATTCCTGAGGTCGGCAACTAACATGGAATTGAGAGCTGGGAAACCTGACAAATGGTGAAAGGGTCGCAGCGCTTGTTTGCAAATGATGCGGTGTTGTAGTGATCCCTGCTCTTTCAATGCGATGTGACAAAGGGCTCATGAATGGGTGAGAACAAAAGGCTAATAATTCAAAATGACCCCAACCCTCACTGGATCTAACTTTGCAGAACGAAGACAGTGCTTTGAAACCATGAATTTATAAACATCGCCATCCGCCGTTCTTCCTAGTATGTTCGCGCATCGGCGGGGGGGNAAAGGAGCCCTTGTGCATGTTCATGCAAAGCGACTGAAGCGAGTCTGCTTATTGCGAGCAATGGCGTTGTAAGCATGGCTCTGTGCTCTATTTCATAGTGCTGGCATACTAGTCGCAAGCATATATGAACCTGCCGACAGTCTCGTCATCCCGTCTGGCAGAAACTCGTAAGGTTCTATATATTCAGTATACTCAATGCAAATCCCAGTTACCCGGCGTCAACAGAAAACTCTATTTCTGACACCTGTTATAAGGCGGTCTCTGCCCCTGACACTCTCCCAGCTACCTTTTCCATTCCCTGATTGCCCGTCGATGTGAGGCTTCGATGGATCCTGCCTCTTTTGCTGCACTAGTGGAATTAGCGCATGCTCAGCAAGCCGTCAAGGTAAGCTCTCACCTTCACGCTATTATCTCAAGAATAACTGACAAGTCGTTTTTTCAGTACTTGGTTGGTATGCCATATAATCTTCTTCCAAGCCGGGATTTGCGTACTCATTGTCCGGCCCATCCAGCTGCAAGTATTGTCCTTGTTGTACGTGAGGGTTCTCCTTTGCTTCTGGTGCCCATTGATGACCCCTGGTATTCAGGTAGCAGACTTACTTGATACCCTCGCTTTGGAGGCAAGCTTCGATTACATGCTAGTGAGATAAGTGTCACAAAATTGCGTTTGCAGGTCTCGTTGGTGTGGTCGAGCAACTGGAACCTGGGAAAGGTTCTCTTCCTGCTGTCCCGATACCTTATGATTGTTGAGATGAGTATATCGATATTTTGTAGGTATTCCCGTTTACGATCGTTCCAGGTGACCCGAGTTAACCTTCCAGTGCTCAACCAGATCACACGTTGATAAACCCTTCGTTAGCAGTGAGTCCCATGCCCACCATTTTATTCCTTCTTTCGAGTCTCAGAGTTCACCGACACCATTGGAATTTTAGGTATGCCGATGGACCTTTACTGCTGGCGCGGGTGAGTGACGAAGAAACCGTTTAGCAATGGTAACTAGGGTCTGACGTTCATGTAGTTTTGCCAACTTTGGGTGTAACAATATCCGAAGGTGAGTCCTCCTCGAGTCTCAGCTGAAAGCGCGATGTGCCGGTTTTAACCCAGTCTGGTTTCTAGCTATATTATTTCTTCGGGTCTACGCCTTATCTGTTCGAAGCTCTCGAATTGGCAGGTTCCTGTTTTTGCTGTTTTTCGTACGTCGCGATCCACCCCTCTTTCAGTCATTTGGTCGAACCGTTCTCGTTCCTCCAGAGCGTCAATGTCGCTATATTCGTGGCACTTGGAGAATATATCGTTTCGGTGCAATGCAAGCCTCCTGTCGTCTGGAAAATCGCGACAAATCGCTGATCTGTGCATTAGATGCCCCCTCTCCGATTCCAGAGCTTATTGGATGCTTTCCGATCAGGGCACATAATGCTATGCTCTCCGTCCTGTATGCCTTAATTGCGACCAGCGAACTCTGTACGTACGCATATTGAACTACCTGGAGTGTCTTCAAACTGAACTTAAACACATGCATAGTAATATTAGCTATCACTTTCTGGATCGGTAACAGGAAGTATGCCGGTTCGAAGAATCGACTGGTATCGATGTTTTACCGAGACGGGCTTGCCTATTTCGTCGGCGTCACAGGTAAGTATCCTTCTCATAGTGTGGACGCTCGATTAATCTACGCTGCGTCCAGCCGTTGCCGCTGGAAACATAATTTGCAATCTCGTCGCACCGGTACGCTCTTCACGACCAAGCAGTACAAACAATTGTCACTCACCCCTTCAACCTCGTCAGCCTAGTTATAGATATTTGCTCACACTGTAAGTCTCGCACCTCACCAGTTCACTCAATTCTTACCGTCCCCTTCAACCAGCCCACAGAGAGTTGCTCACTCGATTTTTTCAACACGAATGGTTCTTCACTTGCGCGGACTGAACAGAGGGGCTTACAATACAGCGGGTGAAGTCTCCCTTACTACAATCGACTTTCTTAGCGCAGGTTCGGGCGTCGAACAGAGTGATTTGAACCGGACAAACGGCTCGACTCGATCTGAGGTGAGAAAGCCTTCCCATAGAGTACCACTCGATTCATAATCTAGATTAACATCGTAAATGGACAAATATAATCGGCGACAATCAATTGGAGTTGAAGTCGCTTTCAAGTTGTTCGGGAGCATGGAATCGCCGGCGAAGGCCAATCATTGCCTTCTCGCCAAGCGCACGCAGAGAAAAAAAANTTATATCGTAACCATACTAGGAACCCTTGCGTATTCGCCGGACACCCTCCAAACATCGAGCTGCATCGACTCGAGCAGCAGGCCCCCTCCTACCAGTAGCTTGACCCCCGGCACCCAGGCATCAATCGCTATCTTTCTGTCTCATTCTCTCAAACCGAGTCTGCGGCCCTGGCATTCACAAATCGAGTATCAAGCATCTGGCAACGCCACTAGTTTGAGCATGTGTAGCGCAAATATGTGAATCGGTGCTTAGGAAGCGCTTACAGGGAGCTCGGTGTTTTGGCCGGGGTGTCTATCTATTGGCTGGAAAGTCCCCCGTCAAGGCTAATAGCCGCGCGATAACACTCTGCGGCCCAGTGACGCTAGTGACCTGACGAACTCTGCCGTATTCCGACGCGGTCCGGTTGCGTGTTTGGTTTTCGTGTTCTTCCCGAATGCGCGCCGTGTTGAAGTCATCTTCAAGTCTTTTTCGATTTCGGGTCACCTGGAACATACTCGCTGTGTGCCTAACGGATCCCACCCGCAGTGATGGCGGACCGAGCTTGGAAGCTTACGCACACACCCGGGTGAGCGACGAGAGCCTCCACGGCCAGATCCCAGAGATTGGGATTGAAGTTAGTATCATTTCTATCGATGCGCAACGACAAATGGGTAACAGGTTGCCGCCGGAGGGAGGATGTACAAAGGGAGGACTCCATTGGTAACGCGTAACTCAACAGCGATTTCGAAACCATATGATGTGGGGCTGATGTGGGGCTGATGTGAGATGTTTAAGTCCCAATCGGATTCCTGTTCTTCTTATCAATGCGAATAAGCCAAGCTGTGACGCAGGGCGAATCAATAGGTGAGAACAGGTGAGAACGAAACAGACTGACATTTCAAGGACCCTAACGCCTATAGATTTCCTTACACAAAACGAAGACAATGCATTACCGCGAACCTCTCTGTAACTCCCTATGGCCCGGATACATTCAAGGCGCTATTCTGCCTATGCTCGCGCGTCGCGAAGGAAGGAGGTTCCTGTGGATGTTCACGCAAAGTGGCGACTTCTTGCAGGCAA
Organism: Candolleomyces eurysporus; assembly: GCA_027579435.1. Lineage (NCBI taxonomy): Eukaryota > Fungi > Basidiomycota > Agaricomycetes > Agaricales > Psathyrellaceae > Candolleomyces > Candolleomyces eurysporus. Next base: position 23,074 of record JANBPK010000888.1, on the reverse strand, counting down.
CAAGGTTTTAAGCACGGGCTCTTTGCTCCCGTTTACACAAAATTCGACGTGTTGACGAGTCGCAAGCGTTATATAGGAATGCTGCCGTTAGCCCCATCACGATCGTTGACAGAAATTTGCGTGAGTCTCCCGTAAGTACACTCAATTCAAACCCGAATTGCTCAGGGATATTTCTATTTCTGACATCTGTTAAAAGGCAGTCGCTGTCACTGACACCTTTTCCATTTCCTGCTGGCCCCTCGATGTGAGGCTTAATTCGATGGATTCAGCCTCTCTTGCTCCACTAGTGGAGTTGGCGCGCGCTCTACAGAGCGTCAAGGTAAGTTTTCACCTTCACGCTGCTATCCTTACAAATAACTAACCAAGTCGCCTTCTCAGTACTTGATTGGTATGTGATACAATGTTATCCCGAGCCGGGATCAGTATACTGAATGTTTGACCTATCCAGCTGCAAGTATTGTCCTCTTTGTGCGTGAGGGCTCTCCTTTGCTCCCAGTGCCCATTAACGACCCTTGGTACTCAGGTAGCAGACTTCCTCGATACCCTCGCTTCGGAGGCAAGTTTCAATTACAGGGTCTCTAAATAAGCGTCCATTGAAGCGTCACGACGTTGCGTTCGCAGGTCTCATGGGTGTGGTCGAGCAAATGGAACCTAGGGAAGGTCCTCTTCCTGCTGTCCCGATACCTTATAATTGTTGACACAAGCTTATCTATTCTTTGTGGGTACTCCTGTTTGCGATCGGTTCAGGTGACTCGAGTTAACTTTCAAGCGTTCACCCAGATTACACGTCGCCAAACCTATCGTTATATGTGAGTTCTAAACACCACCACATTGCTTTCTTTCTCAGAATTCGGCGTTTAAGGCATGTCGATGGGTTTTTACGGCTGGCGCGGGTGAGTCACAAAGAAACGACGAGCACCTGATGTCTAATGCACTTGCCCCTAGTTTCAACGGTGTTGGGTGTGACCATCGCTGAAGGTGAGTTCTTTCCGGATTCAATCAAAATACTCCAACGTACTACAGAGTTGACCCGGTTCGATTTCCAGCTATTTTGTTCATCCGGGTCTACGCACTGTCCTGTCGATGTTCTCGAGTTGGCATATTCCTGGTCTTGCTATTCCTCGTATGTCGTGATCCACCTTTTTCAGCCGCTCGGTCGAACCAATTTGTATTCGTCCAGAGTGTCCATCTCGCTGCATTAGTGGCTCTTGGGAGGTTTATTGCTTCGTTACAATGTAAGCTTCATCTTTTTTTAAAAAACGCGAAATTTACTCAACTACTCACTAAGATATCCCATCTCCCATCCCGACGCTTATTGGATGTCTTCCAATAAGGGCACACAACGTTATGCTCTCCATCGTTTTTGCTTTGATCCTGACCAGCGAACTCAGTACGTGTGCAAGTCGAGCTTCAAGTGCATTCAAACTGAATTTAAACACCCGCATAGTAATATTGGTGATCACTTTCTGGATCGGCTGCAGGAGGTATGCAGGCTCGAAGAGTCCACTCGTATCGATGTTCTACCGAGATGGGCTTGCCTATTTCGTCTGCATCACGGGTAAGGATACTTAAGTCTTATATTGTGGACCCTTGGTTAATTTATTCTGCGTCCAGCCATTTCTGCTGGAAACATAATCTGCAATCTCGTCGCACCGGTACGCTCCTCACCAAGCACTAGGAATGAATTATCGCTCACCCCTTCGACTTTGTCAGCCTGGTTACATATACTTGCTTGCAGTGTAAGCCTTGCGATTAACTAGATCTGTTCGCCCAATTCTCACCGCTTCCTCCAACCAGCCCACAGAGAACCGCTCATTCCATCTTGTCAACACGAATGGTTCTCCACTTGCGCGGACTGAACAGAGGAGCCTACGAGACTACAGCTAGTGACGGCAGTCATAGTGCAATTGAGTTTCTTACTGCAGGTCTAGACTTGTCAGAGCAGACGAAGTCAAACTCGACAGCCAGCTCAACTCGATCCGAGGAACACTTCCGTAGAAGACAATTCAATTCATAATGTAAAATAGAATCATATAATGGGCAAACTTAATCGACGAAAATAAATTGTAACTATTATCATCGTGAATACAGGGATTGTCATTGTATGCAGCCTTCGACTGCGCCTTTGCCAAAGCACATAGACAAAAGAATATTACACTATAACACGGATCGTTATCCAACTGAGCATTCCCTCCCCTCGCCCTCCCACAACACGATCACTTCCTCCTTTCATAACCCCTTTCGGTCTCCCTGCCAGGCTCAGGCGGTCCTCCACCAGCCTTAGCCACAAACGGTTGCGGGGGACTGTTCGATCTCCGCCCATTCCTATTCCCTCTATCTCTCTCCCTCTCCCTATCTCGATCACGATACTCCCTTCCCTTGCCCCGGTCGCGTTCACGTTCACGGTCGCGGGGAGGTGGGGAAGCTGAAGAGGGCCGACGTTCTCTAGCCCTCTCAAAGTCACTGCGGACGCAGATGTCTTCCCCCTCGTGGCGCCATTGCAGCGATGTCAGGGCATGAGCATGAACCTCGCCACACTCCCATACGCGATTCTCATGGACAGCCTTGACGAATGCACGGGTGAAGCTCGTCGAGCAGAACTGCCGACCTCTATCAAACAGTGCCTTCTCATCACCGGCCTCCCATTTCGCATCTTTATCGCCAGCACGCCGGACTGGGCTACTCGGACTGGGCTCGAACCTGGTGGACATCTATGCAAAGTGGCATATCACATCTAACTCAGCGACCAGTATGACGCCTCTGCGGATATTATCAATACCTGCAGAGGAGATTCGAAGATATCGGTCTACTAATCCGGGATTCCCAATGGTTTACCCGGAAAATCATCAACAGCCTTGTAGAAGCCGCATCAGGGCAGTTCATCTACGCTGCCACGGTTTAAAAATACGTATCAGAGCGTCGAGCTTCTCCCGCAGAAGGGCTGAAGGTTGTGCTCACCTGGACACCGCACGCGGGACAGATAGCGCGTCTATTCGAAGCCCTCGACGTCCTTTACACCAACATACTGTCGGCTGCAAAGAACGCGTACGAAGCTGTCGATACCCATCACGGACGCGATTTTCTTCTACTTTTCAGGGCACACCATATCAACATTCGTGGTCTTCATATTTATGGCATCAGGAACACCCAGTCAGCGGTTTTTCTCTCTGTGCACTGGCTTTATCAAGAAGCCAGGGCCGAAGGTCTTGTCTCAGGACCTCCGCTCCCTCGTGGCTCTCGAAAGATACGGAGCCGATCAACATCTTCGCCTGTACCACAAATCATTTTCCGACTTCTTGGAAAAGGAAATTCGTGCAAAAGACTTGTTTGTACCAGAGGCTCGCGAGCGCCTCATGCAACGCATTATTGACTGTCTGCTAGACTTCAACTCTGGTGCGTAATTCATCTAATACTAATAGTCGGACTATACTGACTTTATCGGTGGCGCACTGTTTCTTTTGCCAGACAGCTGGGAGGAGCTTTCCCTCCGAGACTGCTACGCTTTTTCCACAGATGGCCATTGAGCTCCTGCCTTTTTTCTTGAGCAGCACTGCCGCCGTTCTTGACGATGAAGTCGCTGATTCCATGCAGAACGACGGATGGCGTAAAATCGACAGCTTGTCGCCTCTGGTGCTGCGTCCTACGCGCCAGTGGACGTCATATGAAATTGTCGGTTTGAAACGAAATGTCTTGATAACATTAAAGTGGGTGATTTTACTTCGGTGGGGCGCAGCAACTGACATCGTTTCATTGCTTGTCTAGGTCCGGAAGCCTGAGGTTGCAGTGGCTATGCGTGAATTTGTTGAAAAGTGGAATTATGATTGCGACAAATCATGATAGCCTGAAGTCTCATCTTGAGCCCACGCTGGACCTTGACTGGCAGTGAAGGGCCAAAAGGGGGCTTCCACTGGGACTAAGGGCTTATCTTGGATTAGACGTATATCATGACCATCTATTATAGTATACGTAGTGTAAAAAGATATCTTGGAACGTCTGTGTTACGTTGGAGATTGGATTGATCAATACTTCGACGGTCCAACAGAACATGCATCCAGGCTCCAGGGAGTCAAGGAAACCAGCATAGAAAGTTTGCGGGCATGGCGTGATATGTCGCTCCCAGTCCTATCGTCAAGCTCCGCTCCTTGCAGTACAAGTTTGTCGAGTATGGGTGCCGTGCTTTCGAAGCTCGACAGTGTCTTGGGGAGGTCGAGCGGAGTCGTGTACGACCCCCGGCTCAGCTCCACGTCACGCAGGCAACTGGTCTGGGATGCGATTTTGCATAAAATGTTGTTGAATGGAGGTGGATAGACATTAGATTTGACAGTGAGCGGTGTATTCTTTGACCGTTGCAACATCACCTCCGTGAATGTGGGATTGCCACCGACGAACATGAGGTTCGACCAGAGTGCGAGGCAATCCAGAGCAACGGCGCTCCAGTGTCTGCAGACCTGGTTGACTCGAGTTTAAGACGGTTTATGTATCCATCGCCTATCACCCTCCTCAAAACGATGAAGATGTTGGATAGAATTTCGCCACGACCGTATTCCAGTGGATCTTCAAAGCTCGGATTTCACTTTCCAGCTCTGCAATACGCTGGTCCACCTGCTCACGTCTTCACGGAAGTTTATGTGGCTTGACCTGGATCAACTTGGAGACGTTCCTAGTCGTCTATCCAAATTGGGCTCGAAACGCAGCCACCGCGCGGACGACGCCTCGTGCCTGCCGGCTAACAGCATTCACTTCTTGCTTGCACTCCTCATCGCCACTTCATCCCCTGCACGATGCCCCCAGGGTCCAAGAAGCAACGCTCCTGGTCTCGCCTTCTCTCTCTTTTCGGCGGTCGTGGTGGCAGCTCTGTTGTTGATCGTCCTCAAGACCCACACGGAATCGCAAGTGCAGGCGCTGAACTAGATCTGTCTAATCCCCCTTCAACANCGCTCAGTCCCTGATTTATCGCTACCCGCACACAACTCGACTCCTCAGAGCGATGGATCTCAGGCCCCGATTTGTCAATCCAGGAGTGAGAACAACATAGTCGAGTCCTCGCAATGTGCTACACTGCCCAGCGATCGAGACCTTCGACAACCCCCACACCAGCCATTCTCAACGCTGCAGTCGGACGACAATTCGGCAATACCAAGAGTCCACGGCGGCACAACGACATTCCTCGCCGGCGCCAGCGGTTTTCGAATGGGGGATATACACTACTACGAAGGTCGCTATTTGCCTGTGAATACAGGTGGCGTGAGTGATACGTCGATAGATGGTTTGTCAATTCCACTAAGAAGATGAGCATCACTAAACTATGCTCCGATACCACGTTTTCGATCTGCCAGGCTGGAAACTGCTGTTAGAGAACACGTCGCCCAATGCTCTACACGATTCCGCCGCTCGATATGACCCACCGAAATGTGACGAAGACACTCGCGTCGAGGTCACTGGAGAGATTATGGACTGGATCAAGGATCGCGGCGGACCTCAGCGCCTGCTGTGCATGACGGGTGCCGCAGGATCGGGGAAATCCGCCCTGCTACAGACAACGGCCGAGATATGTCAGAAGAGCGGTACACTCGCTTGCACGTACTTCTTCTCAGCTTCGGACCCCACCCGAAACACGATCGAGCAAGTTATCCCTACCATCGCATACCAATTGGGAAGAACGAATGATACCCTCCGGCGGTGGATCAAGGCTGCAGTCGAGAGCGATCCTTTGATTTTTTCAAAGTCACTGCGGACGCAGATGTCTACCCTCATCGTGGCGCCCTCGCAACAGTGTCAGGGCATGGGCATGAACCTCACCACACTTCCATACGCCATTCTCATCGACGGCCTTGACGAATGTACGGGTGAAGATCGTCAAGCAGAGCTGCTGACTGCTATCAAGGAGGGCCTTCTCATCACCGGCCTTTCATTTCGCATATTTATCGCCAGCAGGCCAGAGTGGGCCATTCGTACTGCGCTCGAACCTGGTGGTCATCTATGCAAGGTGGCGTATCACATCCAGCTCAGCGACCAGTATGATGCCTCTGCGGATATGTGTCGATACCTGCAGAGGAGATTCGAAGATATCGGTCTACGAATTAGCGATTCCCATTGGTTCGCCCAGAACGACATCGACACTCTTGTAGAAGCTGCATCAGGGCAGTTCATCTACGTCGCCACGGTGTACAAATACGTATCAGAGCGTCGAGCTTCTCCCGCGGAGAGGCTGAAGGCCGTGCTCACCTGGACACCGCACGCGGGACAGATTGCGCGTCCATTCGAAACTCTCGACGTCCTTTACACCAAGATTTTGTCGGCTGCAAAGAAGGCGTACGAAGCTGTCGATACCCACCACGGACGCGATTTTCTTCTGCTTTTCAGGGCACACCATATCAATCATAGTGGTATCAAGACTAATGTCGCTACGTACCACCAGTCAGCATCTTTTTTTTTCTATGCACTGGCTTGGTCTTGAAGCCAGGGCCGAAGAAAGTCTTTTCTCGGACCTCCGCTCCCTCGTGGCTCTCGAAAGACACGGAGATAGCCAATATCTTCGCCTGTACCACAAATCATTTTCCGACTTCTTGGAAGGGGAAAGTCGTGCAAAAGACTTGTTTGTACCAGAGGCTCGCGTCTACGCACACATCGCAAAGTGCTTCATGCAACACATCATTGATTATCCGCTAGACCTTGACTCTGGTGTGTAATTCATCCATTACTAATAGAGTGGGCCCATACTGACTTCAAGTTCATCGGTGACGCACTGTTCTTAGTGCCAGATAGATGGCAGGATCTGTCCCCCTTGACGACTCCTAGGCTTCATTTGCGAACACTCACTGAGGCCCTACCCAATTTCTTGAACGGGGCCTCCGCCGCTCTTGATGATGAAGTTGCTGATTTCACGCAGAAAGGCGGATGGCATAGAATCGACAGATTGTCGCGTCCGATTTTTCGTCGTACCGATCGTTGGAGAATTGAAAGAATTGACACCTGGATAGCAGATCTACGTCGATTTCTTGACAACGTGGAAGTTAGTGATTTTCCTTTGTTGGGGGCAGTAACTGACATTGTTTTCCTGCTTGTTTAGGTCCGGAAGCCTGAGGTTGCAGCGGTTATACGTGTGTTTGTTGAAAAGTGGGGTAATGATTGGGAAATCAAACGCCGCAACGAATCATAATTGCCTGAAGTCTCGTCCTGGGCCTACGCTGAGCGTTGACTGACTGTAATGGCCCAAAAGGAGGTTGTCTGGGACTACAGGCTTTTCTTTGATTAGACATATTGCGACTATTTATTATCATATATAGTAGAAATGCCTGAAAATATGATCTGTATTGCATTGGAAATTGGATCAGTCAATACTTCGACGGTCCAACAGGACATGCACACAGGGTACAGGACCACATTGTCGGGACCTTCAAGGAGTCAAAAGCAAGTCGACTGACAAGCAAGCATGCGCAAGTCTTATTAGCTAGGGCACGACAGCGAAAGACAGGCAAGGGACACGCCGTACTCAAGAAATGTTCCCCAATGCATTCTTGCCCTTGACGAGTGGTGATGATGGAGCTCGCTGCGTTGCTTAGGAAGTCGTCCATACCAAACCTAATTAACCAATAGGTCAAAACTGCAGGTTGAGGTAAGAAACAACAGCACCTACTGCTCTTTCAGAAACACCGCAACCCTTCAAAAAACTCTTCAGCTCCATCTCCTGTGGCCAAACTGGCTTTCCAAGATTTGGTCCTCATCACCCAACTTGGAGGTGATGGTGAGGCTGCAATCGGCAATATTACTTCCATGCCAAAGTCCAGGTGGCAGCAAACTGAGTCCGAGACTCAACGTCTAAAGGCAAGGTTGGCGAGGACGTTGGTAACAAGTCCACAATATCGGAGTTATTAGAGTCGACAAGCTCGGTGATAAGGATGATATGCTGGCATAATAGTGAGTCTAGATTGAGTATAGACTCCTCGGATACACATGAAAACGATGGAGAGGCTTGTCGTCGTTGTCGTACTCGGCATGGCAGACAATGAGATAAAGACGAATCGTTGCCCACCGACGACGTCAACCACTGACAATTAGTCGACAACTGTCTCCTAGCGCAATGCCAAACAGGCCCCCTTTGCATGAGAGGGGGAGTTGGGATGCCGGGAGGCGAAAAGTGCTTGGATCGAAAAAGACCGGCATTTCATTGCAGCTCGTGTTCCCTGTCGCATAGGGAGGAATGGTTCCCTCTCGATAAATGGTGCTATGGGCAGTTCAGTATTCTCCTGAACGCTGCGTTCAATAAACGACAAGATGGGTGAAACAGAGAATTGGTTGAGTTGGATGGCCGTTGTCATCTCGAAGGAGTGAGATGGAACTAATAGTTGTTTAAGGTGATTAACTTTGGTGATGATGGTCACGGTGGGCGTTAGTGATTAAGCCTGTTAGAGGTCACACATTGGACAGGCTGGTTTTATATACGCCTGGGGGAGGGTAAATAGTAGGTTTAAATTGAGACTGGGCATATAAGGCCGGTTACAGGAGAAGCAATGATGACATCTTGTCAGTGCTCACTTCCTCAAACCAAAATTAAGCGGCAGTGCGCCTTGAGTGAGTGAGCCCACCGAGAAAACCTAATGATCGCTCGCCCAAACCCAACCGCTCAGTCCCTCCCGCTGTCCACGACCCTCCACGGAAACGTCGGGTCAATTTACTCGCCACCTTCAATAGTCTCAACGTTTTACAGTCCCACCGCGATGAGTCTTGCCCAACGGTGCGAATGCTACTCAGATGCCATTTTTCGGAAGAAGAGGCAACTGTAAGATATACAAGAAACACCTCGCTTCGCTACGGCAAGTTTTGAGTGAAGGTTAGACGAGGTCTGTGCGCGTGAGCTATTAAAGCTGCCTGGTTGGTCATTCGTTATAAGTATTCAAACAATCGTGATGACAGGTACAAATGCGACACACCATGATGAGGTAAGAGAGACGATCTGCGGAGATAGTCTGAAGGGGTTGAAAGTGCCAAGACAGAGGATGAAAGGATGTAACCACAGAAATTGGAGAGGCAGAGAGCAGAGGTAGATAGAAAAGAGAGAAAGATTGAGGAAAAGCATGAAGGACGTGGGGCAGCCCAAAAAATGAAGCAAAGGGAAGCCAATTGACATAAAAGCGGACTAGCTCATACTCTGAAGCCGTCGTTTTCTTCAAAGTCTTGGGAAACGAAATGAGGTGGCAAAGGGTCGCTTCTTCCCTCTCCTTTCCCTCAAGTCTCAGTGTACTGGGTACCTTACGTAGATGTCAAGGCTGTCTGGAAGGACCCGTACCTCGACTCGCAATAGAACTCGCTTTTTGCCTGAATCACGCGATTCCAGAGATACCTTTGACCTCTGGATTTCTAGTCGACGCATAAATTGTCATATACTAAGTCCCTAGCAATTAACCCAGGCGAAAAGAACTGAAATCTAACATTATGCACGACTCTGGCTCTGGGAATCCCTCTGCTTGAAATCCTCGGTTGCCTTGCGGTCCAATTGCTCAAACGCCGTATAATCATTTCGGTGTGGCCAAAACACTCCAGGTGCAATCCTGGTAGCTGATCCCAAACGACGCAGAATGGAACGGCTCCATAATCTACACCCTGGCTTGCAATGATACCAGGGGCACTAAAGATGAATGATAAAGGAAGGCTGAATTTCAGTTCAAAGTTTGGAAAAGATTGAGGACTGTACGCACGGAAAGGTGAAATTGCCGGAAGACAATCCAGAGCGAGTTAATCCGCGTGTGTACGATAGCCAACGACACCCACCAATCAGCACTGTGTGGCGTATGAAGGACCTTGGAATGTGTAATGCCCTCATCTGCAAATGAACTATATGGAAGGACCGTCAGGAATTGAAGGAAGCTGTCCGGGTATGAAAACTGGGTGTCACAACCCCCTTCAATACCATAGCATCAGATTTATACTATTCCAGAGAAACGTAGGATGAAGCAGAAGCGAACTCACTCGCACACACCCGAACGAATGCATCCCAGATAAACACGCTTCTTTCATTCTCTTTAACATACAGTTTCCCGCAACGGCTAGGGTCCTTGAGGAAGTCGAGCAGCGATTTGTGGTAAAAGCCATATTTGGTCCTCGTCTGATCGCTGTGAGGTGGAATCCGAATCAATGAGTGAAGGGTTCCGAGCAAGTGCTCTGCCTCGTTGCTCTCTAAATCCGTTTGCAGGAGCAAGCTCATGTTGAATACAGAGGCATCAATAGTGTACCGACTGAACAAGTGGATCGCGTGAATCCACCGTACCGAAAGAGGCGGATCTGGACTCGACTCCAAGATGTGCAGATACAATGCGTCCAATTGTTCGAGTGGGTTTGAACTTGTTGTCCAAGTGGCTTCCATCTTCAAAATAGCCTCTAGAAACGCCTTCGGAGCCTCTCTGTGAGCCGTGTCGAACAACCGGATGACCGTTGCGGCGTAGATGAACTGACCCGACGCATTCTCCACCAAGGTCCGAATCGTTCCTGGTGGTGGCCATGACGGAGGAAAGTTGTAACGGCGACGAATGAGATCGAATTGGGCTTCCAAAAAGAGCATGATATCGGCGTCGGCATTGTGCTCTACGTTCAAATCCAGCTTCTGGGCAAAGGAGGTGGGATTTATCTCCGGGTCGAAGAATTCGCGAAATACGCGTTCGGGACGGCTGGCGATGAGGATACGAAAGGGAAAGAATGGATCTGAGGACGCTGCCTGAAGAACTTGCAGGATCTCCAACTGGTCTTGCGCGTTTGTTCGCGTCGGCGTGGCCCGTGGACCTGTGATCTTGGTATTGTGGTATTGTTCGGCCTCGCATTCGTCCAAACCGTCGACGATGATGGCACCCCGCAGCTCTGGCCTTTCGGATTGACAAACGACCTCCTGGAGAGGGGCCAAAACGAGAGTTTCCATCTGTACGTGCAGATTCTTCTCGAGCACGTCGGGGTTCTTCTCCATAGCAGCGGAAATGGCGTTCTTCAAATCCTCTCGATGCTGGGCCAGCTGGTGTGCGATGGTTGTGATGAAGGCGGTCTTCCGGCGCCTGCCAATGGACGCTGACCAGGATGCAAAGAAGAACGTCGCGCCCAACAGACCATCCTCTGCACAACGATCTGCTAGTGATCCCATAACGGCCGACTTCCCGGTGCCTGCAGGCCCAGTCACCCATTTAATCTTCTTTGGCTGCTCCAATTCTCCGTCACCATCCACAATCCAGCAGTACAAGTTGTCTTGGACGGCGACTCGCGTCTCTGGATAGCATTTGGGGGCATCACAGCGCTCAGCCGAGTCATGGATGGCACCTGCTGCAATCCGAGCCTCGAGTTCTGTATATCACGGTAACGATCGATTGAGACGCTCAACTACAGCTCTGTGAGCCAGACTCACTGCTCAGTGGATCCGCTGAGGGGTTCACGTTCGTAACATTCGTAACATGATTCGTAAAGTTGGAGTTGTCGATCTGGACATTGCGGGTTTTGTTGAAGTTGCTGGCAGTGGCCATGGGGCGGTCGAAGTGAAGGAAGGAACGAGGCTGGGTTGACGACATTCCCGCAGCCTGAACCGTTTGATATCGTTCATTTCATGTGTTTGTGAACTGTTTGTCGAGCGCCCATGCATGCTCATCTGACCCAGGGTACGCCCCAAAAAGGGGAGGGGGACCTCATCTTGAACAGGCCTGCTTGCACAAACTGCTGTATTCGCTTCGCAGATCTGATGTGTTCTCGATCTCTCTCCCGGCTCCGTCCTACTTTCACTTCCCATCTTTCCAGCAGCCGCAGTGCTATCGTTCAAGCAGTATTTGATACTGCGCCGACTCCCGTTCATTCAATACTGGTTCTCCCTACAGGCGCGATACTCGCATCTCCGACAAACTCATCTTCTCCAAACTCTCCTCCCCCAGTCACAAAGGACATCCTCGATCGCCTCCTCTTCCACGTCTCGTTACCGTCTCACGACTATGCCCCATGACTCTAGCTGGGTTCACCGAGTTCTGATTTAGGGGTTATGAGCGCCTTCGAAAGCTCCGGCGTTCGGGAAACGAGTTTGAATTAGGTTGGGACTTCTTACTTTTTGACGCTCCGTTATTGGTGGAGCTTGATCCTATGAATCCGCTGGTCCATTAGATGTCTCGTCCGAGTTAGTCGTCGATGTCGATGGTCCACCCGAGGCAGAGTTCCACAGAACTCGAACGTTGAACTTTGGTGGTGAGCAGGTTGGCCAGGATACACGCAATCAACTGGGATTTTGCCTGGAAGAGATACACGTCCTAACTCGTTCAAATTGGTCACATTATATGGCACAACGTAAAGTACAATGGGATACACAACAACGAACAAGGGAAAGCGTAGAGCAACGCGGCAAAGGAAAGCATAAACGACAAGCAGCAGCAACAGCACGATACAAAAACACGATGAGGAGTGCAATACGTGGAGGATAAACAAATGATACACAACAAGATGCGAGTAGTACAACATACTATATAACAAGATAGTAATGCAGATGAGTCGAGATGCAAATGGATATGGATATGAATAAGATAAACCAAAGCCGAMYCAGAGCTATCGCTACAGAACATAAGGAACATCAAGCTTGAAGCGGTCCGTTACCCACCATTTCCTTCACCCGCACCTGGCCCCGTTCTGGAACAGCCATCGACCCCTCATACGAACGCTTGAGCTCTGGCTGCCGAGCTGAGGCACCTCGTCTCCCTCTCAGCTCCACCAAACTGCAACCAGTGGATGTTCAAACTTTCGGATGGAGGCTTAGAGTTCAATGACGAGGTCTTGGAGGCCTCACCCTCAACGTTGATGGAAATGGCGATGGCCGCTCGAGGAAGCAAGACTGCCAGTGTTTCCATACCCCAAACACCTTCAAATTCGTGACTCACGGTACCACAGTTAGCTCTCTCAACCGAGCGAGTCTCCAGAGGATATGGGTAAGTTCCTCAGTTCGAGGCCATCCTCTCAAATGTACTCGAATTAGGAGTCGGTCTCGAGGTTGAAGAGGGATTTAAGTCGGAAAAGGTTGTGTATGTCTCCGCCGGTTCTCTCGTGAAGGGGACGCCCAAGGCTGACTATATCTGGCAGGTCAGTACATTCCAGAGGAGCGTACGCAGGCATCTCGGCTATCCGTGTGCAGAAACAGTATTTTCTCTAACTCGCGGCTAGGCTTTGGGCGTACACGTATATGTCTGAGCGATTTGATGGGTAGCAGATGTTAACGTCGAGGTCACAACTCCTTCAATCACTCGTCTGTGCTTCAAGTTGAGGACGGTCAGATATTGTCCGAGCAACATCGCTACTTCTCGGGGGATCTCCAATTTCCCAGTCTGCCTCCGAGTAACTCGAGCTTCTCTGAAGCATTGATTTCTCTCGTTGAGCCCCTCTGAGCCCCCGCAGATCTTGACTAGGGTACCAGCTTTCATCAGAGCGTCGTTTCTACACCTTTTGGATCAGAAGGGAGGAAGGGTACCGTTAGGCGCGGCCGTTTTGGTCTACGATTTTCGGGCAAACAGAATAGAACCCTATTCTGCTACTGCCAGCTGCTCGAGTTGATCACCCAAGTTGGCGACTGCACAACCGAGCGCTGAGATTGGGGTTACATAGATACTATTGAACAAATCGCATACGAGTCTACATAAATCTGAATGTGCTTTAAGATTATTCCACGCAACTTACCAAGTAATAACGAGTTTATAAAAAAAAAAATCCTTGTAGACCACTTTATTGATTCACTTACGCTCTCCGTAAAAAGGTTCAATCGGCACTTCCATGGCTGCTTGCCGAGTCCAGGGGCGCAACGTCTCCTGGAGGGTTGGATGAACCACCCAGATTAACAATAGCTAAACAACAGCAGTCAGAGGTACTCACTCGAGTTCAGGTCTTACAAGAATGGTGCGACGCGAGCGAGAGAGCAAAGTAGATCCGCATAGTTCGTCGACAGTTAGAGGAATGTTTGTGCAGTAACAGTGGAATACCAGCTGCGTTTTGCGGACTTGACCAAGCAAGATCGCGCGTTTCTGTGTTGGACCAACGAGCGGGGCTCGCTGCGTTGCTTGGAATGTTGTCCGTGCCGAACCTAGTTGGTTGGTAGGTCATATCTGCAGGTTGAGTTGAGGTGAGAAATTACAACACCTGCCACTTTCCGAGACCTCCGTAAACCCTCTTTTAAACTCTTCAGCTCCGTCACCCGTTGCCAAACTCGCTTTCCAAGCTTGCGTCGTTGTCGTTGTCGATGGTGCATTCAACTTGAGGTCTTTGTCGCTAGTGCCTCCTTCAAGCCGAGGTGCGGGTGATAGCAAACTCCGTCGGGTAGTCTCGACGTGCAAGCACCGAGTAAATGAGGGTGCTGATGTCGAGTCCCCAAGATCGAATTTATTGAATATGAAGAAAGTGTTCTTCCGGGAGATTAAACTTTGCCAGCGAGACGATGCTGCTGAGCCTGGGTTGTGACAGCACTGCTGCAGTTGTAAAGCTTCCAGGAAAGAGAGCACGCAAATTGAGATATCTGCACTCTCCACAATGAAAACAAGAATTGATTAGCGTCATGAAAATATAGTGCGAGGGAGGACAGAGAGACTTCCGTGTTCTTTTGATCCCTATCTTCTCTACGACGTCTTCCGTCTTTCGTAGACCAGCTGTATCAGTGATAATCACTGGCAAACCACCAATATCCATGGATAATTCAAGGATGCCTCATGCGGTGCCTGGGATGGCGTGACGATCGCAGCTTCACGTTGAGCTCTAAGAGAAAGTTATATTTCAGTCAGTTGCGGCGCTCGAGAACAGAACGAAGCAGATATACATACCCAAGAAATTCAGCAAAGTGCGCTTCCCAGCATCCGGTGGTCCAAAAATCGCGAGCCGAATATCCGAATGCAAGAGTTCGCCCCTGGGGTAATCGTTCAAGTATCCTTGGATTGTATCCAAGACTTTCTGAACCCACGATTTAGCGTCTTCATACTCGCCTTCTTCGATTTCTTCGCCCCAAAGTTGATGAGGGCCTCGACTTTTGCAAGGCTGGATATGATGTACGCGTGGAGTTCGTCAAATTTTTGTTTCGTGACGCCCTGAAATCGAAAGAGTGAGCCTCCCTTCGGTTGTACATAAGGGAAAGATACGCTGAATTCACCTCAGCAGCTCTGACAGCGACCATCCTCTGCCCTTCTGTCTCTGCATCAATCAAATACTTCAACCCCTCCACCTGCGTCAAATCTAGCCTCCCATTCAAATACGCGCATCTCGTGAATTCTCCCGGTTCTGCAGGTCGAAAAGTGGGTAGTTTGGAGAGGCCTGAAAGGGCGGCTGAGATGCACGGCCGGAATGGACGTGCAATTCGACTTCATCTTCGGAAGTAAATGATTTTGGGCCTGTTGAGGATCGAGTTTCAATAAGAGTGAGTTCCCAGTAACAGTTTGAAAGGAAGAAGAGGGGAGGACGAACCTTTGAAGTACACGACACCGGTTATCAATTGTCTCTCCACTCTCTGGGTGTACAATCCGACACCGCTAAAGCTTCCAAGCTGTCGGTTCTCTGAGCTTTCCTACCCAAGTCATGTCAGTCTTATTACTCACTCCATAAAGGTAGTCATTAGGATACCACGTACCATTCGTAGAAGATGGAGAGTATGGCTTAACCATCCTCCCCCACACCCTCTTCAACGCATCAGGACCCGAAATACGTATCATACCCACACCAGCCTTCCCTGCAGGCGTGGATAACGCGTAAATCGTGCTCTTCTGTGCATTTGAGGGTGGTAATACGAGACTTTTGCTATGAAGATACCGTCTTGGAGTTGCATTCAGGGCCAACCTCGGTGCGACAAGCCCATGCCACGATGCTGAAGGAACTCGGAGCTCAGAGTGCGACTCCTTGATGAGGGTATTTGCATGAATCTCTGACGTCGAGCGTACACTATTTCGAGAGTAGATGGGTCTGGATAAAAGATGGCTAGGAAGTATACATCGTGGAGGAGACCGCAACATGCGGAGAGGCGTCTGACGCCGCCATCAAAACGCTCTCAACGAAGTCGGCCAAGAGATTGATCCTGTCTTCAAAGTCTTGGGAAACGAATTGAGGTGAGCAAAGGGTCGCCTCTTCCCTCTCCTTTCCCCCAAGTCTCAGCGTACTGGGTATCGTACGTAGATGTCAAGGCTGTCGGGAAGGACCCATACCTTGACTTGTAATAGAGCTTGCTTTTTGCCTCGATCACGCGATCCTAGAGATACCTTTGACCTCTGGATTTCTACTCGGTGCCTAGATTGTCGTATACAAAGTCCCTACCCACTGTAACCATTAGTAAGAACACTAGCTATTGGCGCTGTCAAGGATTGTAAAGTGGTACGACCACCACGGCCAGCGAGCCAAGACCTATCGTCATCGTCACTGGGACTAACGGGTACGTTCGATATCTCTCTCCATTGGCGTTGAGCTCAACAGAAATCTAGTGGGGTGGGATATGGCATCTGCCAACGCCTTCTCATCCAGCTGACGTCTCAAATTCCGTCGGACAGTCTGCCCCAGGACTTCGAAGACGCCTCTTTATCAGGTCGGCCACAGAAATATACAGGCCTTACCCTGATCATGGCCTGTCGAAGCGTCAGTCAGGCTCAGAAAGCTAGAACTGAGCTCCTCCAGTTTTTCGACTCCCACATCCAAAAGATCCAGTCCACAGCGGAGTATGACGGACATGCAGAGGAATTCAAGAAAAACCTATCAATAGAGGTGGAATATGTCGACCTTGCCTCGATCAAGACTGTACTGGAATTTGCGAAACGAGTGAACCAAAAGTACGTCTCCTTTTGCTTTCTCGTGTGCTCATCAACTTGGTTTACCGGCTTCATTAGGTATCCTTATATCTCCCACTTAATGTGCAACGCAGGCTGAGCCAGCTTCTCTGGGCTAGACCCAAAGCTCCTCTTGCACCAATTATTCACGGATCCCAAGGGCGCAGTGAAACCACCCCTGTACTACAGCCAACACTCTGGTGAACTGAGTATAGACGGTCTTGGTTGGGTCTGGCAGTGTAACGTCTTCAGTCACTTTGCCATGGTACGTTATACCCTCACTCTTCCTACTTTCTTTTCCCTTATTGTCTGAGTCCAGTTCCGCGAACTCCAACCTTCTCTCTCTCTCGGTCACCCACTGGCCCAGCCAGGGTCATCTGGTGCTCCTCAATCGAAGCCAGCCCCAAATTCTACTCCCCCGATGACTGGCAGCTCCGTTCCACTGAGCATTCATACGAAAGTTCCAAATACCAAATCGACTTGATATCCACGACCCTCGACCGACTCGCACTCTCATCCTCTTCTTCCTCCCCCAACGCCAGCAACTCCGCAATAACCTGGCACTTCATTTCCCAACCAGGTGTCTGCCACACCAACGTCGCATACGCTCTCGTCGGGCCTTTCCTCGACTTCTGCAAATGAATGGTGTTCTACTTCGTCCGACTCCTCGGGTCTACCCAGCACCCCATTTCTCCCATCAAATCAGCTATCGCCTCTGTCTACCTCGCACTCGTACCCCTCACCTACCTCACCTTCTTTTCTGATGCCAAAACTCCTCCTGTGAGGTACGGTGCGGAATCGGATAGGTGGGGTACAGAAAGGGTGGGTATACCACCAGTGAGAGCTTGGTTGGCGAACGAAGAGGAGGGCAGGAGGCTCGTTGCGAAGTGCGATGAGCTTTTGGATAAGTTGAAGAGGGAGGAAGAGAGGGGGCCGGTGTTTGAGACTGCGAGTGAGAAGATGTAATATCCTGACATTTTTCGTGCCACTTTCCGGTATTCTTAGACTCACGGTGCTCTCGATCTCATCTCATTCTTGGTTTGAAACTTTTAGATTTGTGTATATGGGCATCTGTCGCTACCTTGTTACCTACCACCTTCGAGCGACACTGTTATTGGATGCTTTGCAAACATGCCCTTTCCATGTGAACTGGGATAATATGAGCCCGCAGACAACCGCACACGTTCATCTGGTGCTGCGCAACGAGGTCATCTGCTATGGGCCATAACTATAGTAGGCGCTCACCGCTCTCTCACATATGGAATCATCACACCCTCATACATGTTCGGCAAACGTGACATGAAGGGCAAGAGCTGCCGACTTATCATTCGTCGAGGCTTCACAGAAGTGTTGAATCAACAGAGACGGTAGATACGAAGGCAAACTTTGATAAAATTCATTTTCCGATACAAAAATCTCTAAAGACAGCATCTAAAATATCCTCCACTCCAATGGCACCTGTGACTTTCCCGACAGCATTCGCAGCGTAACGCAGTTCTTCAGCTGCAAAGACCACATCGTCGGGGCCTTCAAGGGGTCAAAAGCAGATCGACGGACAAGCAAGCATGCACAAGTCTTGTTAGCCAGGGTACGACAGCGAAAGACAGGCATGGGGCGCACCATACTCGAGGAATGTCTCCAAATGCATCCTCGCACTTTGCAAGTGGTCCCGATGACGAGACCTGGTGATGACAGGGCTCGCTGCGTCATTTAGGATGTCGTCCATACCAAACCTAATTTGGTCAGTCAAATCTGCACATTGAGTTGAGGTGGGCAACAACACCTACCGCTTTCTCAGAACCTCCGCAAAACCTTCCAAAAACTCTTCGGCTCCGTCTCCCGTGGCCAAACTTGCCTTCCAAGCTTTCGTCGTCGCGGCAGGGGGAYATGCATCCAGCTTGGGGGTAATGGTGAGGTCGAGATCGGCAGTGCTACTTTCATGTTGAGRTTCAGGTGACAGCAAACTGAGTCTGAGAGTCTCAACGTCTGAAGGCAAGGATGGCGAAGGCATTGGTGACGAATCCACAAGATCGGATTTATTGAAGAGGAAGAAAGTGTTCTCCCGGGAGATTAGTTCTCGCCAGTGAGACGACGCCTCTGAGCCTAGGTCGTTGCGTTGATGCTGCTGCTGTACGGCTTCTGGGAATGATAGCACGCAGATCGAAATATCTGCACTCTCCACACTGAAACCCAACTCATCAGTATCGATGAAAGTGAGGAGAGAAGGAAAAGTATACGTACGCCTTCCTTGCCCTCTCGATGCTCAGCGATAACCACAGGCAAACCACCTATATCGAGGGATAATTCAAGGATGTCTCGTGTGGTGCCTGGGATGGGCGTGACAATCGCCGCTTCATGTTGAGCTACAAGAGAAAGTTAGATTTCAGTCAGTTGCAGCGCTGGAGAACAGAACAAAGCAGACACACATACCCAAGAAATTCAGCAAACTGCTCTTCCCAGCATTCGGTGGTCCAAAAATCGCAAGCCGAATACCCGAACGCAAGAGTTCGCCCCTGCGGTGATCGTTCAAGTATCCTTGGATTGTGTCCAAGACTTTGTGGACCCGCGATTTAGCGTCTTCGTACACGCCTTCTTCGATTTCTTCGCCCTCCCCAAAGTCGATGAGGGCCTCGACTTTTGCAAGGCTGGATATAATGTCTGCGCGGAGTTTGTCAAATTTTTGCTTTGTGACGCCCTGAAATCGAAAGAATGAGCCTCCTTTCGGTTATAAAGAAGGGAAAGATACGCTGAATTCACCTCAGCAGCTCTGACAGCGACTCTCCTCTGCCCTTCCGTCTCTGCATCAATCAAATCCTTCAACCCCTCCACCTGCGTCAAATCTAGCCTCCCATTCAAATACGCGCGTCTCGTGAATTCTCCCGGTTCTGCAGGTCGAAAAGTGGGTAGTTTGGAGAGGGCCAAAAGGGCGGCTGAGATAACTGCACGGCCGGAATGGATGTGCAATTCGAGTACGTCTTCGGAAGTAAACGATTTTGGGCCTGCGGTGGATCGAGTTTCAATAAGAGTGGGTTCTCAGGAGCAGTTTGAAAGGAAGAAGAGCGGAGGACGAACCTTTGAAGTACACGACTAACCCGTCATCAATCGTCTCTCCACTCTCTGGGTGTACAACCCGACACCGTTGAAGCTTCCAAGGCATCGGTTCTCCGAGCTTTCCTACCCATGTCATGTCAGTCTGAAAAGAGGTGGTCAGTAGGATACCACATACCATTCGTAGAAGATGGAGAGTATGGCTTAATCACCCTCCCCCACACCTCCTTCAGTGCATCAGGACCCGAAATACGTATCACACCCACACCGGCCTTCCCTGCGGGTGTGGATAACGCGTAGATCGTGCTCTTCTGCGCGTCTGAGGGTGGCAAGACGATACTTTCGCTATGAAGATACCATCTTGAGGCTGCATTCTGGGCCAACTTCGGTGCGACAAGCCTATGCCACGATGCTGAAGAAGCTCGGGGTCTTGTCAACTTCTTGTTGAGTAGATTTGCATGAGTTCCTGACGGCGAGTGAACAATGTTTCAAGAATAGTTGGGTCTGGATAATAGATGCCTAGCAAGTGTACATCGTGGAGGAGACCGCAACATGCGGAAAGGTGTCAGCAAACAAGTCCGACCATCGAAACACCCTTGACGGAGCAGTCTGAGAGATTGATCCGGCCAAGTTCCCGTTCTTCCCCGCTCTCCGATGCCTCGAAAGAAGAAAAACATAAACATTATGAGTGGGCCCACTGAGTTAAACCGATGATCGCTCAGGCAGCTGGATGATATTTGTACAACAAATGCCCAGTTTAAATGGCCACATTCATGATTTACGCAAAATTCACCGTGCTCGTGCAGGCCAGAAATTCAAGGAAACGATAGCTCATACTCTCAAGCTGTTGTTTTCTTCAAGTCTTGGGAACCAAAATGAGGTGAAAAAGGGTCACTTCTCCCCCTCCTTTCCCTCAAGTCTCAGCGTACTGGGTACCGTACGTAGATGTCAATGCTGTCTGGAAGGACCCATACCTCGACCTGTAATAGAGGTTGCTTTTTGCCTCAATCACGCAATCCTAGAGATACCTTTGACCTCTCGATTCTACTCGGCGCATAAATTGTCATATACCGAGTCCCTAGCGGTCAACCCAGCCGGAAAGAACTGAAAATTCTAGCATTACGTACTACTCTGGCTCTGGGATTCCCTCCGCTCGAAATCCTCGATTGCTTTGCTGGCCAATCGGTGCAACACCGGTGGCCGAAACACTGCAGATGCAATCTGAATCCAGGTAGGTGATCCCAAACAACGCAGAATGGAACGGTTCCATAATCTACACCCTGGCTTGCAACGATACCAGGAGCACTAAAGATGAACGATAAAGGAAGACTGAATTTCAGTTCAAAGTTTGGAAAAGATTGAGGACTGTACGCACTGAAAGGTGAAATTGCCGGAAGACATTCCAGAGGGAATCAATCTGCTTGTGTACAACGGCCAACGACACCCACCAATCAGCGCTGGGTGGCGTATGAAGGACCTTAGAGTGTGCGATGCCCGCATTTACAATTGTCCAAAATGATGGGAACTCGGCGAAGAATTCGAGGAAGCTTTCCGGGTATGAAAACTGAGTGTCACAACCCCCTTCAATACCATAGCATCAGATTTATACTGTTGAAGAGAAACAAAGCATGAAGCAGAAGCAAACTCACTCGCACACGCCCGAACAAACGCACCCCAGATGAACACGCATCTTTCACTCTCTTCAACATACAGTTTCCCGCAACGGCCAGGGTCCTGGAGGAAGTCGAGCAGCGATTTGTGGTAAAAACCATTAGCAAAGAACAGTCGCACATCGAATTGAACACTATCATTAGTAAAATGTGAGTGACTTATGCTCGAGTAGTTATCATCTGAATAATCGTAACGATGAAGAGAACGGACGGAAGCCGGATCCCAAAATGACAATTTGATGCAGAGAGATGGTGAAGAAAGGAGCATAACGGCAGAGCGAGAGTAAAGCTGGATCACCGAACCTCCCTCCTAGTAATGACCTCCCGAGATTTCTCCTCGACGATGGAGCGAAGCCGAATGATCTGGGACGATCGTCGAAGTCTACGTTTCCATTCACTACGGGGTAATGGTTTGTAACTGTTCTCGATTTCCTCCAGTTGCTGAAGGTAATGGGTTTCTGCGTCCGTAGTCCAACCTAAAGGGCCACAAAGTTGCTCCCAAAGATCGATGGGCGGCCACCAAGACACTCTACCCATTTGACCAAGTTCACCGTTTTCTCCTGGGGAAAAAATAAGTAGAAGAACAGGCATCATAAGATGCAAGCAGAAACCTACTTATTAAATGATCGTAATGGCCACATATGCAATCTGCCGCATCCGCGCTCAAATCGTCATCGATCAGAAATCCCCCATACCCAGTTCCACGAGTTACACCATGGCCTTCAAACGCTGTACGGCTTGGTCCAGCGAAGACGGCACCAAACCCGATGTCTTCCATCGCCAACCTCCACACAATACCCCCNTCTGAGAAGTGCTGCACGTCCTGCTGAACCCATCAGGAGCTCTTGACGGTTACGTAGGTAGCTTTCGTAGTCGTCCTTGCTGTATTGGTAGCTGTTGCTCCGAAACTGGATACAATGGGTGGTAGATCGAAGTTGGATATTAGGAAGACTTGACACCAACCTCCAAGTCTGGAAACGAACCCCGAGACCAAGCAGGGCATGGGCAAGCGCCATGGGATCGGATAGCGACTGGTCCAATCGACAGATCAAAAGAGCAACGTCGGGAGATAGGCAGCCTACGAGCCACTTTTGGCCATGATCACTGGCAAACCAAAAAGCCTCTCGAGCCTCTTCGACAAGGCGGCTCTGTCAACCTTTGACGTTGTCCCACTCCTCAATGAATACATGTACCGACGCCATTGACCGCTGGAGATCTTTGAATCTTGGGAGGGCTATGACTGGCATCCCACTACCCTTCGCTAGGTCCCAACACTCGTGCAATGGAAAGCCTTTGGCCAGAGATTTGACGAATTTAAGAACACTCTGACCATTGGCAGACTGCCAAAACAGATCCTCGCGGGGAACGAGTTTGGATATGCCCAAAACTTTGGGAACAAGGCCAAGGCAGGAATCAATTGAGTTGGATGGTGAACGTTGCAAGGATCCAGGCGTCGCAGAGCTGGCGAGGGACGCGAAAGCAAATGTGTAGCCAAACAGTTTATAAGCCGTAATTGGAACTTCTGTCTGGGCAGACGGTTGCGTTGGTGGCTCACTCAGATAAGCTGTATCGACCTCG